>JACSYO010001352.1:2500-10000 GCA_016806645.1 Ophiodon elongatus | reverse complement strand
AAAAAAAACAAGCATATATATATATAAAAAAAAAAAACACTTAAGGTGGACAAAATGTGGCTGGAAGCTGTGCAATGTCCCCCAAATAGGGTCGAGAGCTTTAACGTCAAATGTGTTAACTGCGCAATCCCGTTGAGTGAGGTCAAATAATGGCCAATTAAAAGCCCATTTGTGCCCAACCACTGAGTAGGAAGTAGCAGGTTCCAGCTCCTGAATGGGTTTTAAATCCTGTTGTCAAAGGGAATGTGATAAATGCCTCCCTTTCTATCCATTAAATTTATATGGCCCAAAGTCCTCAAATGGACATCAAAGCTTGGACACACACACACATACACACACATACACACACATACATACACACACTCCCCCTTAGCCTACATGAAACACATTCACAACACACAGGAAACAGGGAATGCACTCTAATTACTGGGCACATGTTGTGCATTAAAACCCTGGAAGTACAACTTCATATAATCCAACTCTGCTGGCCGTGTGGAAACACACACACACACACACAAACACACACTAAAATCCTCTTCAGAGGATAACTACCTACAGATGGGAGATGCTCTCAGAAAAGGAAAAACGCTGCTGCCTGCCGCACACTCACACGGATACTTCCAGGAGTGATGAAATGTAATCACTTGGCCCTCAACGGCCACCAGCTGCTAAATCATGTTGAGGAGACTTTCTGCATCTATAATGTCCATTGTCTCTGACAAAGAGCAGGCGGAGCGCGTTGATGAGAAAGGCAGGAGTCGACAGAGGAAATACCCAGAGAGAGAGAGAGAGAGCGAGAGAGAGAGAGAAGGGGAAAGAGAACCCAGGAGGTATAAACTCAAGTTACAGGAATTCCTCTGGCCTTGTATCAGCTTCAGTGTTGGGTTAGGTTTCCTTACAAACATTCTCTGCTCGTGAGCTCCAGAGAGGGGGAGTAAAGCTGGCGATCACAAAGCCAGCACAGCATGCGTCCTCTTTTTTTTTTTTTTTTTTTTTTTTTTTTAAGTGATAGTCTTCCGCCTACAGAACCAGAAAAGAGCAGTAAAAGAAAAACCTGCGAAGCAACAAGTAGAAATGGGGAAAAAAAAAAAAAAAATTTAAAAAAAGGTGTGACAAACTACAAAATAAAAAAGATTCCCAGACCTCCCACCGCAAAACTGAACATCTTCAACGCTGGACCAAACCGGTGCCCGAGGAGAGACACCAGCACTGGCAGGCTGTCAAACCGATTAGTTCAACTTCACCTCATTCTTATAAAACACAATGTATTGCGGACGCTCATTGCCCGGCAACCACTTTCTGCCCGCTCGAAGTCTGCTTCAGACCACAACCCCACTTTATAAAAGCCCGCGCGTATATGTGTGTGTGTGTGTGTGTGTGTGTGTGTGTGTGTTTGTGTGTGTGTGTGTGTGTGTGTGCACAGCCAGGCGCGTAGTCAATGGCGACAACAAATTTCATCCGAAGCGCAGATGGATTACGCGGGATTATCATGTCATTAGCAGTCTCTCAGATTGAGCTGCGTATGTATTCGTCTGTGGGAGGGCTGACATCACAGCGAGCAGAGGGCACTCCTTTGATGTAATCCAATTTTCCATTTCGACAACACACACACACACACACACGCACACACACACACAACGTGGGACCCTCTCTGACTGCCAGTGTTTCAGATGAGTAACAACTGACATTTATGCTGTTTAAGTAGGCCAACATATTCAGTCATGTGTGCACAAAGCCTGTGTATTCTTATCAGCGGGGAGCCGACTTACTCCGCTGCCTAAGGAGCCTTATCTTCCAAACTGAAAGCCCCTCGCTTCACGGTCAATCCGTCTGTTTCCCTTCGTTTGGGAATCAATGAGGTGCTAGAAGTTTTCTGATGCATTGTGTATTTCCCAGAATGATGAAGAGTGTGCATTAACTCAATATCACTGATGTATTCGTGTGCACAGAATTGGGAGAAAAGTCAAGCCAAAGCAAATAAATGTGATATTCATTCCGCGGCCTGCGTAAGAAGGGAGAAAAAAGAAAAAAGAAAAAGAGCACAAGCTCTCCATGCAGTTGATGAAGTTAAACATGAAGTCAGAGATTTTGCCTGTTTCCTCCCACTCAAAGTATCACCATCCCCCGTTTTTCAAATAGCAAGGTCTTGTATCGATTCCCAAAAACCGGTTGAAGCGCTGCGACTGGGCCTCCTCCTTTTACTCAGTAACCAAACGTCGCCAGTTAAAATGTTCTCCCTAAAACTCAAAATCTAGGGTCTAAAGATGGAGAGTGTTGTACATTGATAGCGAAGCCCGTCGAGGCACATTTGTGATTTCAGATGTATAAATCGTGACTATAGGTAAGTAACAGTGTAATCCACATTGACATATAAGATAACTGGGGCCGTCCTCGACCGAAGAAATACGTTGATTTGTTTGAAAATTAGTTGGTTTGAATCGACAGATCTGTAAAAAAAACTGAGCCTCTCCAAAAAGAAAATCACACAAAAGCACAACTGTGAATTTTGTGTTCGCCAGTGATTCTAAGTTTCTTGTAAATAAGGCATTCTGCGTGTAAGGGCATTCAAAAATGACAAAATATACTAAAGAAATCATAGTCAAATAAGACCCTTTAAGTAAAACATAAGACCTGCAGACCACAGAGCTGTGAAGCTCCTCGTCGCCTCTGTGATGCGTTGAAACGTTCGCTGCAGCCGACGCAACGCACAGCTGTATCATCTAGAGGTCATCGGTCAGATATCATTAGCTTCAACGCCGTCGGACACGGCTAACTGGCAATTTGTCACCATTACCAGAAGCTGCAGCACGGAGCCATTAACGGTGTCAGTACTTCTGTCAGATGTCATTTTACACCGTCAGGATTGACTTACAGTTGCTCATTAAAAAAAAAAAAAAAGGCCCTTTTTTCTTTTCACAGCAGACATTTTTGACTCGGCAGGAAAAGCACAGGTGTCGCTAATAACGTGAATTACGGTTTCCGTCATACATTGAACAAACGTGCATCACTGATGTTATTGATTACACCTGTGTCCAATCCGCGAGCATAGCCTGAGACTGTGTGTGTTTGTGGGCCTACAAAGTCCTCGTAAAAGGGCGTTTGGTCATTTAATTGACCCTTTTTACAGTTTTATTCTCGTACCCCCTTTAGGCCCAGGGGACTGAACACCTCCACAGTAACAACACCTTGTTTAGCAGTAACCATCGTCACTACCAATCTCCCGGGAGAGGAGGAATTCCCCGACAGGCTCACATAACACCAGAGAGGTGAGAGAGAGCGAGAGAGAGAGAGAGACGAGGGCCCCGACGCACGCCGACCTCCGAGAAGCAGCCCGGTAAGAGTTGCACCTAAATACACATTAAAAAGGCTTCGGCTGACGGCTGGCTGCATGTTTGTTCTGGGCTCGCGTGAGAGGAAACGACGAGTCCAGAGACCGAAAACAGAACGGAACCAACGGCTTTAGCGCAGCTGGAAATCTGATTTAATGAGACGAAACGCAACGCTGTCGAAGAAAAGAAAAAAAAAAAAAAAAAAAAAAACACACATTTTTGATGCACGTGATAAACTACTTCTCCCAGCAAGAGGCCTCCGCTGTCGTCTCCAGAAACCAGCTCCCACAATCCACAGAACTAGATGAAAGAAATATCTGTTTGGAGCTTTGCCTCGAAAACAGCGTTCAGAACAGTTACCCGGTCTTTTCTCTCCGCTCTGGGTTGACGCACCAGTCTGAGAAGTTCCAGTGCCGACACCTGAGCGCGCGTACCGGCCGATACCGAGTACCAGTGCATTAAATGTATTCATTCTTCTCATCACTTCACGGCTGCGTACTGCGAACCCTGCATGGATCTGGTAGGACTGTTGCTCCACCACCCAGGAAAAGGGCCCCGAGCAATAATTTCAACCGCCACAAAGTCAGAGTAAACCGCCATAAACTCGATATGTCACACCGTAACATTGCTATCGTCATCCAAAGTGGTAATTTGCATAAAAACAAAATGAATGAAATGATTGTATTGGCTTCTGTGGTTTTAAAAAAAATCGCGTAATATTAACCGCTTTTCTTGCAATTAAGTTTCAAACACTTCTTGATAACTTTATGAATGTACCTTCTCCACATACTCATTTGAATAGAAGTCGAATGCATCATAATGTAACTTAGTACTAGTTTGTGCGTGTGGGCGGTGCAGGCAGCGCGTGGCCTTGTGGTTCCTGCGTGGCGTAAATGAGCTGATAAATGACACGATAACGTGACATCGGATCGCTGCGTTGAGCGATGCGGCATGTTTGGTTGGATCGGAGGCGTTTCCGACGCTGGTGTCTGCATCATAGTTTGAGAAAACAGGAGCTTTAAGGCTCAAATGGTTTTGTCGGGGCCTTCAAATAGAACTAGGACGTGTTGTCGACCACGTCGGAAATCAAAATGTGCCAATAGTTGTTCTGAAGAGCGTCAATCTACGGCGGAGTGAAAAGCTGACCTTCAAAAGAGGGAATACGGGAATAACGGTGCATACATTTCCCCTCCTGAATTCATAATGTTGCTCTCTGTTGTTCACGAGAGAAGTTTAAACCCCCCCCTTGACTCCGTCCTCACCCATGTGCAGCTGAAGTGGGTGTGATTGACGGACTGACGGTTTTCGGAGGGTCGGAGAAATGGTCTGACACGGGAGCATACCGGCTCCAACACAAACCAAGATTTAAAGTACATTTACATTGGATGAGCAAACTAGGGCTTTAACAGAACATAATAAATAAGCTGAGAATAAAGAGAAGTTTCACTTGACACGGCGTCATCAAATATGAAAAGCGGGTCTTTCCAGCAGAGCGACTGCGTATACAAGGAACCGCTCTATCATATGATGGATGTGGAGCCGGCTGATGGACAATGACTCTTTGCTTGCTCAGTGCTCGTAGGTAAAGAAAGCCTGGCCTTCTCCTGTGTCACTCCCTCCCCCAGTGAGTGAGTGAGGCATTACTGGGGAATGAAGCCCTTACTGGAAAACTGTGCTCACCTATTTACTGGCAACGGGGGAGGGAGGGGCAGAAAGTTAATTGGAAATGTGAACTGGGCTCTTGTGATCGGGCCTTGAAAATGTTTTGCACTGTTATCGCAGCGTTTGTATTCAGCGCATTTTAAACAAACAGCAAAAATAACTCTGAACCCGACTTCACGCGCTTCGCTTTTCTAATAGAAAGACCTGGCGACTTGTTGAACTCGTATCACAGAGATATCGGGTCGTCACGAGGCCGTGCAGCAGAGGGTATTTTCCATATAGTCAAGGTTTAGTGGACAATGAGTGGCATCCTGCCGCGTATCAAGTGTTTTGTTGTGCGACACGCAGGAAGGCGCATGAATGCTGCTGTTAAGTCAAAGTTCAAGTTACGCCAGTAACAATAGTACTCGCTATTAATCCGGAGTGCACACTAAGGATTAATTGAATCCTTAGTGTGCATGTTAACGCACCGCGTGATCTCGGCACGCACGATTTGTCGACTTACCTGACCACACTCTTTGATAAAATAATGTGTTCTCCGGCAGCGGGGAGAACTTCCTTGAGCTCAACAGAAACCAGAAGTGGTACAAACCGATATCTCCCGAGACCCCCTCCCAATGCTATTTGTTATTCTTCCTGGCCATATGACTAAACTCAAGAAAAAGCCGGTTTCCTGTTTTACAGGCCTTTGTAGTTTACTATGCCCAGATCACATGGTCCCACAAAAAAAAAAAAAAAAAAAAAAGCCCTTTGGGCCCCGAGTTCCAACTTGTCTTTCCCATTATCACAAAGAACCTGGATCTCCATAATATGTCCACGGACAGGACTCCCAACAGTCATAGAAACATGTGTGCAGTTACTACGGGGCCTCTCTCTGCCCTGAATGGATGGTGTGGTACAGATTAACCAGACTCTGCATGTGTCTATGCTTATATGTGTGTGTGTGTGTGTGTGTGTGTGTGTGTAAATCCAGCTCAGCACACGTGCCTGTTCGTCTCCGGGGAACTAGGTGAAGAGCCACTCAGCTCCCTTTGAACCTAAGGCCATATGGCCCCCAGTATGGTTCTATACTACACACATAACTCTATTACACTGTGTGAGTGTGTGTGAGCAATAAATATAATAACCCTGTAAATGATAAGAAAAAAAATACTGAGCCTTTCTGTGCGACACTCAAATATGTCCCCATCCCTTTCTAAAAAAGGCCCTTTGAAGACTTACAGAGTGTCTTCTGGGCCCCCGGGTGCCCTACGTTTAATTCTGGCTCCACTCACCTCGTTGTCATGGTGCTGGCAGAAGGTCATTTGGTCCTGGAACAGGGACAGCAGGGCGAAGTTGTTCTGCAGCGACTGGGCGAGGGACACCGACACCCCCGGCTGGCCCGGGTTGCTGTTGACGTTGACCCGGCCCAGGTGGAGGTTCTCCCCCAGGCGCTCGATGAAGTGGTCCTTGGTCAGCCGCACCCTCTGGTGGGCCCGCACGCAGTTGTCACACAGGTACTCCTGGCAGTCCAGGCAGTGGGAGGTGGCCGGGTTCTCCTCGTCGCAGGAGCTGCACTGGGGCTCTCCCAGGTGGCCGGGGTGCAGGAGGCCCCCGTGAGGGTGATGGAAGCCAGAGGAGCCTCCGCCTAAGCCCCCCCGGTGCTGCTGGTGCTGCTGGTGCTGCTGCTGCTGCTGCTGCTGGTGGTTGTGGTGGTTGTGGTGGTTGTTGTGGTGGTGGTGGCCATTCTTGTTCTGGATCTGCTCCTCGGAGCTCACCACCACGTCCAGCAGGTTGCTGAAGAGGAAGTTGGAGGAGGGCAGGGAGTCCACTCCGGCCTCCGAGATGCACACCTTCTGGTCGCAGGTGGGGCACCGCAGCTTCAGCGGGTCCCCGGGGCTGCGCTGGCCCTCGAGGCACTGCCTGCAGAAGGCGTGGAGGCAGGGCAGGACGTGGAGCCTCCTGGTGGTCTGGCTGGAGGAGGAGGAGGTGTGCGAGGAAGACGACGAGGTGGAGGAGCTGGAGGAAATGGGAGCGGAGGAGCCGCACAGCTCCTTGCAGAGCGGGCAGGTCTGCAGGTCCGAGTCCGGGAAGGAAGCCATCGGCACCGAAACACAGGCTCAGCTTATGGAGTCGAGGTCTCTATGGGGGGACGCATCGGCCCGTCGTGTTGTGTAGAAAATAAAGTTGTATCTGAGGTAGATTCATGAGGTAATAAAAGTCATCAACAGTGGAAACGGTGCTTTTTCTCTCCCTCTGTGTGTGCGTTATTCAACTCTGACCCGACGAGGTAGGCAGTTCTTCAAAAGGTTATTTCTGAGGTCACTAAAAAAAAAAAAAAAAAAAATACTTATGCAGCTGGGCTCATATCGATTCAGTTGTGTAAGGCGTGGGTGAGGCTTCCGCGTCACTCTGTCGAATAAGACCGTAGAGATCACAGTGGGCGAGGGGGGTGAGAGGAAACAAACAAACAAACAAACAAACAAAAAGAAGAAGAAGAAGAAGAGGCGGAAGAGTCCGATGGTGCTTC
>JACSYO010001351.1:20000-55094 GCA_016806645.1 Ophiodon elongatus | reverse complement strand
TATTAGTATCAGTAGTAGTTTATATGTATTAGTATCAGTAGTAGTTTATATGTATTAGTATCAGTAGTAGTTTATATGTATTAGTATACGTAGTAGTTTATATGTATTAGTATCAGTAGTAGTTTATATGTATTAGTATACGTAGTAGTTTATATGTATTAGTATACATAGTAGTTTATATGTATTAGTATACGTAGTAGTTTATATGTATTAGTATCAGTAGTAGTTTATATGTATTAGTATACGTAGTAGTTTATATGTATTAGTATCAGTAGTAGTTTATATGTATTAGTATCAGTAGTAGTTTATATGTATTAGTATCCGTAGTAGTTTATATGTATTAGTATCCGTAGTAGTTTATATGTATTAGTATCAGTAGTAGTTTATATGTATTAGTATACGTAGTAGTTTATATGTATTAGTATACGTAGTAGTTTATATGTATTAGTATACGTAGTAGTTTATATGTATTAGTATCAGTAGTAGTTTATATGTATTAGTATCAGTAGTAGTTTATATTTATTAGTATCAGTAGTAGTTTATATGTATTAGTATCAGTAGTAGTTTATATGTATTAGTATCAGTAGTAGTTTATATTTATTAGTATCAGTAGTAGTTTATATTTATTAGTATCAGTAGTAGTTTATATTTATTAGTATCAGTAGTAGTTTATATGTATTAGTATCAGTAGTTTTATATGTATTAGTATCAGTAGTAGTTTATATTTATTAGTATCAGTAGTAGTTTATATTTATTAGTATCAGTAGTAGTTTATATTTATTAGTATCAGTAGTAGTTTATGTATTAGTATCAGTAGTAGTTTATATGTATTAGTATCAGTAGTAGTTTATATTTATTAGTATGTAGTAGTTTATATGTATTAGTATTTTTCAGTAGTAGTTTATATGTATTAGTATCAGTAGTAGTTTATATTTATTAGTATCAGTAGTAGTTTATATGTATTAGTATCAGTAGTAGTTTATATGTATTAGTATCAGTAGTAGTTTATATGTATTAGTATCAGTAGTAGTTTATATTTATTAGTATCAGTAGTAGTTTATATTTATTAGTATCAGTAGTAGTTTATATGTATTAGTATCAGTAGTAGTTTATATTTATTAGTATCAGTAGTAGTTTATATGTATTAGTATCAGTAGTAGTTTATATGTATTAGTATCAGTAGTAGTTTATATGTATTAGTATCAGTAGTAGTTTATATGTATTAGTATCAGTAGTAGTTTATATGTATTAGTATCAGTAGTAGTTTATATTTATTAGTATCAGTAGTAGTTTATATTTATTAGTATCAGTAGTAGTTTATATTTATTAGTATCAGTAGTAGTTTATATGTATTAGTATCAGTAGTAGTTTATATGTATTAGTATGTAGTAGTTTATATTTATTAGTATCAGTAGTAGTTTATATTTATTAGTATCAGTAGTAGTTTATATTTATTAGTATCAGTAGTAGTTTATATTTATTAGTATCAGTAGTAGTTTATATTTATTAGTATCAGTAGTAGTTTATATGTATTAGTATCAGTAGTAGTTTATATTTATTAGTATCAGTAGTAGTTTATATTATTAGTATCAGTAGTAGTTTATATGTATTAGTATCAGTAGTAGTTTATATTATTAGTATCAGTAGTAGTTTATATTTATTAGTATCAGTAGTAGTTTATATTTATTAGTATCAGTAGTAGTTTATATTTATTAGTATCAGTAGTAGTTTATATTTATTAGTATCAGTAGTAGTTTATATTTATTAGTATCAGTAGTAGTTTATATGTATTAGTATCAGTAGTAGTTTATATTTATTAGTATCAGTAGTAGTTTATATTTATTAGTATCAGTAGTAGTTTAACACCATTAAATTAACTGAAAACATCATACGATCATTTTTATTAATATTTTAAGTGGCTTGTTATTGGAATGTGAGATAAAAACTGTCCGTGAGACTGATCATGTGTTCAGACACCAACTCCGTTAAACGTCTCTCCAGATGTTGAAGCCACTGACAGCTGATCCAGATGAGATCAGCTGATCCAGATGAGATCAGCTGATCCAGATGTGATCAGCTGATCCAGATGAGATCAGCTGATCCAGATGAGATCAGCTGATCCAGGTGTGATCAGCTGATCCAGATGAGATCAGCTGATCCAGGTGTGATCAGCTGATCCAGATGAGATCAGCTGATCCAGGTGTGATCAGCTGATCCAGATGTGATCAGAAACAGATGTCGCTTCACGTGACGCTTTCGAGGAAAGGACGTCTCATTTCTCTTAAAACATGTTTCCTCGTTTCCTCTCTCCTCACATGGTTTCCTTGCGTCTCTCCATGCATCCCTGGTGGGCGGGACTAAGACGCAAAGAAAAGACGCAAGTGAGGGAAACGGGGATGCAGTTAGGAGACTTGGGATGCAACCAAAGACAGACATGTTTCTGACGGACGCCATCTTGATCCAGGCACACCAAACAATCACTTCCGGTGCATGGGAATTTCTTTAGACTTCAAAATAAAAGCAGGCAGGGGTTTAATATTTAACAGAGCAGATCAAATTCATCACGTACAAAAAGGCAGAGACAACGATTCAGCAGCCATTCATTCTGTATTCAAGACTTATTGTGTATGTACTCGGATACTTATGTAAAAGTAGAACTACTACAGTGTATCAATACTCTGTTACAAGTAAGAGCACAAATGTATGAGCATCAAAATATACTTAAAGTACCAAAAGTGCTCATCATGAAGAATAATACATATTTTATTATTGTATTTGTTATGTATTTGGAATAAGAATAAATCATTTTTTAACACAGAAAAGGAAGTAGTTTTTGTAAACTCAGTGTCAGCTGAGTGGTACAATGTAAGAAACATAGTATTATAGTATAATATAGTATATATAATAATACTATCATGTTGTAGCGGTAAAGCTCATTTTAAGGACTTTATATTCTGATGGCTTTAATTTGTAATATTACATCATACTAGAGTACTAGAGTAGAAGTATAAAGTGGCATAATATGGTAGTACTCAAGTAAAGTACAGGTACCTTATAATGGTACTGAAGTCCGCCGCTGCTCTTTTATTGTGAAGGCCCGAGGAGCGGAAGTGGTGCGAGTGTTTCCGGGTCGCACAGTCAGCAGGTCAGCTGAGTGAAAAGAAGGACACAAACACAGAGTACTTTTCTTTAGTCTTCTTTGACTCCATCTGTGGAAAATGTCCACATTTCAGGATGTTCAACGTGAATCCAAACGGCGGCTCTAACTGCGGCTCGCGGACCTCTGATGGGACGTTTGGAGACAATATCCGGATATGAAAAGGAGCAAAGTGCTGGATGTGGTTTTAAAGGCCGACATGGAGCTGCGGAGAGAAGCAGGTTGGTTTTCTTTCTGCTGCTGGAAACATGTGTCCTGCTGCCCTGCTGCTAAGCTAACGCTAGCTGCAGCTGGAAACATGTGTCCTGCTGTCCTGCTGCTAAGCTAACGCTAGCTGCAGCTGGAAACATGTGTCCTGCTGTCCTGCTGCTAAGCTAACGCTAGCTGCAGCTGGAAACATGTGTCCTGCTGCCCTGCTGCTAAGCTAACGCTAGCTGCAGCTGGAAACATGTGTCCTGCTGCCCTGCTGCTAAGCTAACGCTAGCTGCAGCTGGAAACATGTGTCCTGTTGCCCTGCTGCTAAGCTAACGCTAGCTGCAGCTGGAAACATGTGTCCTGCTGCCCTGCTGCTAAGCTAATGCTAGCTGTTGCTGGAAACATGTGTCCTGCTGCCCTGCTGCTAAGCTAACGCAGCTGGTAGCAGCTAGCTCCTGCTAAGATCACGCTAGCTGCAGCCGGTAGCAGCTAGCTCCTGCTAAGCTCACGCTAGCTGCAGCCGGTAGCAGCTAGCTTCTGCTAAGCTCACGCTAGCTGCAGCTGGAAGCAGCTAGCTCCTGCTAAGCTAACGCTAGCTGCAGCTGGAAGCAGCTAGCTCCTGCTAAGCTCACACTAGCTGCAGTTGGTAGCAGCTAGCTCCTGCTAAGCTAATGCTTGCTGCAGCTGGTAGCAGCTAGCTCCTGCTAAGCTAACGCTAGCTGCAGCTGGAAACAGCTAGCTCCTGCTAAGCTAACGCTAGCTACAGCTACTCAACAACAGTACTTAAATACAACGTCGAGGTACTTGTATTATCTGCTACTTTATACTTGTACTGCAGTAAATCTACTCAGTGAAAGTACATAAGTATAAGCATAAAAACATGCTATAATAATTTATATTATATTATATTAAATGTTAGAGGAGCAACAGATCATAAAACTCACATCAGAACAAAAGGAAGTTAATATAAATATAACTTTTAGATCTGTGACACTAGCTAATAACAGATATGAGGACACAATGTATATTTATCATCATCCTGAAAATCATTCCAACGCTCTGAAGTCAGTAAAACATCAAATATAATAAATGTTGTACTTTTACTTTGTTATAGTAACTTCTAGTGTTCTTTTTCTTCATAAAAACACATGAATGAAGTCTAATAATGAGCTGAGAGCTGTTAGGAAGTTAAACATCATAATTTATCTCTAATATCTATTTTATATTCATGTGAAAACATCTGATGTATTCTAGTTCATCACCAACACTGCATTTTACTAGATTACATTGAACACATCATGAGAACGTTATCATTTACCTTCAGCCAGTACTCGTGTTCACTGAGCAGAGCCTGAAGGCACCATGAGAACGTTATCATTTACCTTCAGCCAGTACTCATGTTCACTGAGCAGAGCCTGAAGGCATCATGAGAACGTTATCATTTACCTTCAGCCAGTACTCATGTTCACTGAGCAGAGCCTGAAGGCACCATGAGAAGTTATCATTTACCTTCAGCCAGTACTCATGTTCACTGAGCAGAGCCTGAAGGCACCATGAGAACGTTATCATTTACCTTCAGCCAGTACTCATGTTCACTGAGCAGAGCCTGAAGGCACCATGAGAACGTTATCATTTACCTTCAGCCAGTACTCATGTTCACTGGCAGAGCCTGAAGGCACCATGAGAACGTTATCATTTACCTTCAGCCAGTACTCGTGTTCACTGAGCAGAGCCTGAAGGCACCATGAGAACGTTATCATCTACCTTCAGCCAGTACTCATGTTCACTGAGCAGAGCCTGAACGCACCATGAGAACGTGTTGCTCGTACACTAAACTATTAGAGAAATGCTCGACCTAACAGCTGCAGTAGAAAAAGTATTCATGTACTTTATTGAAGTAAAAGTATAAATACTACAGGACACAAAATACTAGATCAAAGCACATCCAGGAGGTAACGGTTTCTCCGGTCCAGGTGGTCCAGGTGGTCCTTCCAGGCGGATCCAGTACTCACTGAAGAGGATGGAGCCTGAGGAGACCGGCGTCGGAGCCGATCCACCGGTGGTCCGCCGGAGACCCCCCAGGGAGGCGAGGCCTCCACCAGACCGGTCTGAGTCCGCTGCTGGCTCCCTCCTCGTGGCCGAGCCACAACCAGGTCAGTCCTCACACGTCCTCCTGCAGAGCCGAGGTCTACTGCTCCACCATGTTCTTATTTAATCAGTTGACTAATCTAACGATTCATTTACTGATGAGCATGAGATTATTTTTATTTGACCCAATATTAAGATCAAGAGCATGACACTGATTAATTGAATCACCGTATGTCATAGAAATCCTTTCCCTTCACTGGAGAATTAGTATTTTTACTTAAACCTTAAAATGCCATGACGTGGATTTATTTCATGGAATAATATGCAGTTAAAATAATCACTGGCCAATTGTTGAATAAGTGTTGGTTAAAGAAAATATGTCGAATGATTCACAGATTGACAACAGTCAGTTTCTCACTTTTAGAGAATGTGTTTTAAGTCACTGCTTCCAACAGAAACGCATCGCGTGTGTTGTTAATCCTGAGACATCATGCCGATGTCTTCACGTGTTAAGCAAATCAATATAAACCAGCCCATCAGAACAGGAATGCCATCGTTTAGAGAATCAAGAGAGAGAAGCGATGGCGAGACTCAGACCATAAGAACCAGGAGGTTATCACAAGAAGAACGTTTGTTACGTCTAGCACAATGACAGGAGGCCGCTGGAGCTATTATTAGTATTCAATTCAATATACTTTGTGGAGCCCAAAATCTCAAATTACGAATTAGCCTCAGAGGGCTTTACAATCTGAACACATACACAAACTCCCCCAAAAACCTTTAACAGGAGAAGAAAAGGGGAGAAACCTTCAGGAGAGCAACAGAGGAGGATCCTCTATCAGGAGGACAGAAGTACAATAGATGTCATGTGATCAGAATTAACATCATAACAGTTATAACACATTCAATGCATATGACATAATGATTCATGTAATGAGAGTAGTAGCATGATGAAGTTATAACACATTTAATGCATATGACATAATGATTCATATAATGAGAGTAGTAGCATGATGAAGTTATAACATTTAATGCATATGACATAATGATTCATATGAGAGTAGTAGCATGATGAAGTTACAACACATTCAATGCATATGACATAATGATTCATATAATGAGAGTAGTAGCACGATGAAGAAGTTATAACTACCAATAATAACAGCAACAGTGGATATAGTAGAATAATAATTATAATAAAAGTAATGTTATTGGCAATATTAATAGCAATGCAAGTAATAATGATAATAGCAGTGACTGTCAGGCAGGTCTAGATAAAACCAGTACTAGGGTCCAAGCAAGAAGCAAAGTTAGTAATGTGCATTAATGGGACATGAATGCATAGAGAAGGAGCTAGAGGAGCTCAGTGTATCCTAAGATGTCCTCCAGCAGTCTAGACCTATAGCAGCATATCTAGGGGCTGGACCAGGACCAACCTGAGCCGGCCCTAACTATAGACCTGAACCAGCTCTAACTATAGACCTGAACCAGCCCTAACTATAGACCTGAGCCGGCCCTAACTATAAACCTGAACCAGTCCTAACTATAGACCTGAACCAGTCCTAACTATGGACCTGACGCCTGACTATAAACCTGAGCGCCCTATGACCTGACCAGCTCTAACTATAGACCTGAACCAGCCCTAACTATAGACCTGAGCCGGCCCTAACTATAAACCTGAACCAGTCCTAACTATAGACCTGAACCAGTCCTAACTATAAGAGTTATCAAAGAGGAAAATCTTATAAAAGAAAAGGCACTGATGCTATATAATATATAATTTCAAAGGTTGTACAGAAAGCAGGGGAAGACACTTACAGTACAATCCTTGGAGAACGAAAGTAGATGACTTGAAGAAGCCAATCCTGGACATTCCCCCTTTTCAGTACTACGTTCCTGGATTTTGCAGGTTGACTCCATTGGTGAGCTTGACCAAGTCTTTCAAAGTGCATCTTTAAGTTCTGATCTCATTGTGATGGTGAAGTTGTCCATGAATGCCCTGGTGGGAGCCTGTCGGATGCTGCTTTTCAGTCAGTGGTGAAATTGCTACAAGGGAAACGCATGTTCAACTTGCTGAAGTAACACATCAAGAGTTTCTGGAATTGCTCAGGGACATGGTAGGTCTTCAGTATTAATTCCACGAACTTGTGAGGTTTCTTTCTGAAGTCATTGGCCAAATCAAGCCACAGTACTTTCAGGTCACTCTTCGTATCCTCAATGATCTTAGACACAGGTTACCCCAGGAACTCCACAATTCTGAAGTGTCCATGTACTCGTTGTTCAACATAATAGTTGTCCACCTCCTTGCCAGAATCCCGAAGAAGATTTTATCTTCCACATTGAGGAGTGAGTTGTTATGGCCTTGTTTGATCTTTCTCTGAGATTTGTTTACTTCCTGCCAGCTCGGTTCCTCTACTCCTGAGAGGATAGTTGGTTCAGCTAGTTTGATCAGTTTCTCCATCTCCTCCCTTCTGGGATCACTGTATACTTGACAAAAGTGCTTCTCCTGCTCTTCTTTGTTACTCTCAACTGCCCTGATCGTTGGTCATTTTGGAGTTTTGGTATTTGAAAATGGTTCTTAATGGCCCCACCCCCTTCCTTCATCTATCGCTTCCTGTCCCTGCGGGGACACTCAACATGGCATAAGATCTGAATGCACTCCCTCAGGTTGTCCGGTGCTGGTTTCTCATCCTGACTTTCAGCTTCTTTTTCCCGAAGCTATTGTTGTGGCAGAATGAAGAGGAAGACAGGATTCGGATTCGGGCAACCAGCAGGGAGCCGTTTATTTTCTTGTTCAAGAATACAATCTTGGAACAGCTCCAAAGAATCAGAATCCCTAAGTCTGGATTATATACCTCCCTTCACGCCACTTTCCACCAATCAGATTTTAGCAAGTCGACCCGAACACATCTGGACGGATGTTTACTTACATATCTCATACTTTCTTTCCCACACATTCTCGCTTTCTTGTCCAGGTCAAGTTGACTTCTTGGCCGGTCATTGACTGTCCTTGGCAAGTCGCATCATGTTTGTACAATGGATCTGGCTGACATTCTGGCAGACAGGCCCTGTCTCCAGTTTTATGGGAAATGTTCCAATGACTTATCCTTCTACCGGAAGTGTACAAATCTCATAAGGTCACATACGCTTATTCTTCAACACTATCAGCCCCTGTAAATACATCGCCCTGAGGTCTTCCCAACATCTCCTGTAATCACTGCTTCCAGCATCTGGTCCATGTCGTGATCAAAGATCTTCCATTCCTTCTTTGATGCTGCAACAGTTTCTGGAATCGCTCCGGGACACAGTAGGTCTTCGGTATTAATTCCACAAACTTGTGGGGTTTCTTTCTGAAGTCATTGGCCAGATCAAGCCACAGCAGTCAAGTCACTCTTTGTATCCTCAATGATCTTAGACACTGGTGTGCTCAAGACAGCCAGTTACCGCAGGAACTCCACGATTCTGAACTGTTCATGTACTCGTTGTCCAACATAATAGTGGTCCGCCTCCTTGCCAGAATCCCAAAGAAGATGTTGTGATCAAAGATCTTCCATTCCTTCTTTGATGCTGCAACAGGCCAGTTCACTGGCTCTTTCAGAGCATCTCCTGTTTAGGTGTTCTGTATCCAAAGTGTCTTCACTCTCCCTCTGATGCCTTGCCTCCCCTGATACATCTGTGTTGCCGTTCCTGCCTCCCTCTTCATGACGTGCCCTCTTCATCATGTGTCCTCTTCATCATGTGTCCTCTTCATCACTTGCCCTCTTCATCACTTGCCCTCTTCATCATGTGCCTCGGGACTCTGGTTTGACATTTGCCCCTGGCTTCAGGTTGCACTGTGCATTGCACATTACTGGTAGGTTGCGAGCACTTCATATTTGTCTGGTGTATCTTCAGACCCCTCTCACGATGCGTATCTTCCCGCGTCTGCAGACCTGGTATACATGGCTCAGCTGTTCCATAGTGAGTTGTTTTGATTGTCCATCATGGGTTGTCATAAACCATTTCTTTAGCTTGTGCTCATGTGCCTCTTCCATTCTCTCTCCCAGGGTACTGTGTGGTCGGTAAGGACCATTTGCTCGGTACCTTTATCCCAGAGGCTAATGTGGGTTATCTCCTCTGTGAATTTGAGCTGCTTCTTAAGGTCCACTCACATCTCCCTCTCCTTGGCCGTATCTTCTTGCGCCTCACCTCTGCTGCTGCTTTACTCAACCCCCGAACTGAGTAAGTGGAAGAAAGCAGGGCCATTGGAAAGTTGTTTTAACTCCTTTATTGTCTTCTCCACATCAGCAGCCTACTGTGTCAGAATCTGGTCATCGGCCATGCTTGACACTAGGAAAGGACATGGTCACGGTTGGGTGGCCTCCTGCAGAGCATGCAGCAGATGTACACTGCGAACCTCCATATGTGGGTGTTTGATGGAATGGAACCCAACAGAAACTTTATCCGATGTCCTTCCATGCTCCAGATGTCCTGCTGGGTCAGTGCCCAGCTGCTCTGCTTGTTAATGGCTACAACCTTGACATGTAGGGTTTCCTGCTCTGCCTTGTTGACCTCCCTCCACGCCACACCTCTCCTTCTGGTTAGCATTGTTCCAACCTGGTGGAGCACCTCAGGGCCACTCTTCTCTGGGCCACTCTTCTCTGGGCCACTGACCCGACACTGTGGACATGATGCAGGCCATCATCTGCCTCCCTCAATGCTCTGGCTCCGATAGATGTTCATCTTCCTCTCCAGCCCCTCAACAACAGTGGAAACGGGTACCTCCATAAACGATCTGCGGCCAGAGCCGTCTGTGAAGCACCCCATGTTGGTATCCCCAGGACCTTATTCTTCTCCAGAGCTTTCCTCCAGGTTTCAGCTTGAATGAGCATCTCCTTCACACTCGGCTTGTCGGTGAGGTCCACCCTGTACCACTTCCCACGAGCTCTTCACCAGGTTCTCTTTGACTTTGAATTTCCTCTCTTTTTTTAAAGCGAACCTGTCCTGAACATAATACTCTCTTCCATACGAGTATCTTTGGGCATATTACTCTTCATTACTAGTACCCTTGACCAATCGGTGAGATTGAACAAGTTCCCAGGTCCACAAGTTAATTTCCCTTTTAGTTGCTGATCTTTGATCATGAGGTTGTACATGAATGATGGATAACACTTGGCAGTACTGCATCCTAATGTAACATCATTACTGCTACTACTACTACAAATAATAATACTAATAGTTGAACTAACTCAATAAAACTATTTTAAATGAATGGAATCTCAACATTTCCTGAAGTACTTGAGTAAATATACTTATATTCTCACAAAAACATTCCTTTGTATCTCTAGTAACAGATGAAATCGTCCTCATGCAGAAATGTTCTGAAGCTCAGTGAACAGAAGTTTGTGGGTTAAATTTAACATCCGTCTGTCTGTGTCTCAGTTTTACCTTCAGATGTACGAAAAGTGATCGTTGGTGAAGAAGAGCAGCAGGACTGGAGCTCCAGTCTGGACCAGGATGACCCAGAGCCCCCACACATTAAAGAGGAACAGGAGGACCCAGAGCCCCCTCACATTAAAGAGGAACAGGAGGACCAGGAGGACCCAGAGCCCCCTCACATTAAAGAGGACCAGGAGTACCCAGAGCCCCCTCACATTAAAGAGGACCAGGAGAACCCAGAGCCCCCACACATTAAAGAGGACCAGGAGGACCCAGAGCCCCCACACATTAAAGAGGACCAGGAGGACCCAGAGCCCCCTCACATTAAAGAGGACCAGGAGGAACTCTGGACCAGTCAGGAGGGAGAGCAGCTTCAAGGGCTGGAGGAGGCTGATATCACCAAGTTCACATTCACTCCTGTCCCTGTGAAGAGTGAAGATGATGAAGAGGAACCTCAGTCCTCACAGCTTCATCAAAGACTAACTGAACAGATGGAGACAGAAGCTGATGGAGAGGACTGTGGAGGACCAGAACCAGACAGGGACTCAGATCCAGAACCAGATACTGATGAGGAGACTGAAGACTCTTCTGAACCTGAGACTGATAACAGCGATGACTGGAAGGAGACCAAAGCACCTGAGTCCGTTTTAAACAAAGATTCAAGATGTAATGATGGTAAGAAACATTTTAGCTGCTCTGAGTGTGGGAAAAGATTCGCCACCAAGGGAACCCTGAAAGTACATGTCAGAATCCACACAGGCGAGAAACCATTTAGTTGTTCAGTTTGTGGTAAAAGATTTTCCCGAAAGGGTCACCTGACACAACACATGCCGGTCCACACAGGAGAGAAACGATTCAGTTGCAGTATGTGTAACAAAAGATTTGCCTGGTGTTCACAGATTACAAGACATATATGTGTTGGTCATCAGTCCTCACGGAGTCATCAAACTCAGACTGAGAAGAACAGAGAGGCAGAACCTCCAGCCAGCAGCTCAACTGAACAGATGAAAACAGAAGCTGATGGAGAGGACTTTGGAGGACCAGAACCAGACAGGAAACCAGATCCAAATAGACATCCAGAACCAGAAGCTGATGGAGAGGACTGTGGAGGACCAGAACCAGACAGGAACCCAAATCCAAATAGACATCTAGAACCAGATCCTGATGAGGAGACTGAAGACTCTTCTGAACCTGAGACTGACGACAGTGATGACTGGAAGGAAACCAGAGAACCTCAGTCAGGTTTAAACTCTCTGAATAATGATGAAGAAGAAGAAGAAGACGCAGCGAGTGATGAGAGACATAAAACTTGCAATAAACCATTTAACTGCTCGGAGTGTGGGAAAAGATTTGGCACCAAGGGAAACCTGAAATCACATATCAGAATCCACACAGGCGAGAAACCATTTAGTATTTCAGTTTGTGATAAAAGATTTTCCCAAAAGGGTCACCTGACACAACACATGCCGGTCCACACAGGAGAGAAACGATTCAGTTGCAGTATGTGTCACAAAAGATTTGCCTGGTGTTACCAGATCACAAAACATATATGTGTTGGTCATCAGTCCTCACGGATTCATCAAACTCAGACTCAGACTGAGGAGAACAGAGAGGCAGAACCTCCAGCCAGCAGCTCAACTGAACAGATGGAACCAGAAGGTGAGGGAGAGGACTGTGGAGGACCAGAACCAGACAGGACCTCAGATCCAGATAGACATCCAGAACCAGACAGGAACTCAGATCCACATAGACATCCAGAACCAGACAGGAACTCAGATCCAGATAGACATCCAGAACCAGACAGGAACTCAGATCCAGATAGACATCCAGAACCAGATACTGATGTCAAGATTGAACCGTATTCTGAACCTGATGACAGTGTTGACGTTGAGTTTTGGAAAGAGACCAGGAAACATCAGTCAGGGTTCACTTACCAGAGAAATAAAAAAGTCTCTGTAAATGATGGATTTAATAGCAGCAAGAAACCATTCAGCTGCTCTGATGACAAGGCTGAAACTGAACCCAAGACTGATGACAGAGGTGATGGTGATCAACCTCCATCAGGTCCAAAGCATCTGAAAGGTGAGGAGGTCTCTGTCAGAGAGACAGGATGTAACACTGACATGAAACCTTCCAGCTCCTCTGAGTGTCTTGAAGGATCTGAAGACCGCCTCACTCTGCTGACACACCAGAACCCTCCCACAGGGGAGAAACCAGTCCGCTGCTCAGTGTGTAACTCAGACTGCAGTGACAGCGAGTCTTTAGTTCAACACATGAGGATCCACATGAGACGAACACGGTTCAGATGCCAAACTTGTGGTGAAGAGTTTGCATGGAGGAGATATCTGACTAAACATATGGAAGTCCACACAAAGAATAAATTCTACACCTGCAGAGATTGTGACCAAAGATTTACCTGGTACAACACGCTCAGAAACCATAGATGTGTTGGGCGTCAGTCCTCACGGATTCATCAGACTCGGACTGAGGAGAACAGAGAGGCAGAACCTCCAGCCAGCAGCTCAACTGAACAGATGGAAACAGAAGCTGATGGAGAGGACTGTGGAGGACCAGAACCAGACAGGACCTCAGATCCAGATAGACATCCAGAACCAGACAGGAACTCAGATCCAGATAGACATCCAGAAACAGACGGGAACTCAGATCCAGAAAGAAATCTAGAACCAGACAGGAACTCAGATCCAGAAAGACATACAGAACCAGACGAGAACTCAGATCCAGAAAGACATACAGAACCAGACAGGAACTCAGATCCACATAGACATCTAGAACCAGACAGGAACTCAGATCCAGATAGACATCTAGAACCAGACAGGAACTCAGATCCAGATAGACATCTAGAACCAGACAGGAACTCAGATCCACATAGACATCTAGAACCAGACAGGAACTCAGATCCAGATAGACATCTAGAACCAGACAGGAACTCAGATCCACATAGACATCTAGAACCAGACAGGAACTCAGATCCACATAGACATCTAGAACCAGACAGGAACTCAGATCCAGAAAGACATCCAGAACCAGACAGGAACTCAGATCCTGATAGACATCCAGAACCAGATACTGATGTCAAGATTGAACCGTATTCTGAACCTGATGACAGTGTTGACGTTGAGTTTTGGAAAGAGACCAGGAAACATCAGTCAGGGTTCACTTACCAGAGAAATAAAAAAGTCTCTGTAAATGATGGATTTAATAGCAGCAAGAAACCATTCAGCTGCTCTGATGACAAGGCTGAAACTGAACCCAAGACTGATGACAGAGGTGATGGTGATCAACCTCCATCAGGTCCAAAGCATCTGAAAGGTGAGGAGGTCTCTGTCAGAGAGACAGGATGTAACACTGACATGAAACCTTCCAGCTTCTCTGAGTGTCTTGAAGGATCTGAAGACCGCCTCACTCTGCTGACACACCAGAACCCTCCCACAGGGGAGAAACCAGTCCGCTGCTCAGTGTGTAACTCAGACTGCAGTGACAGCGAGTCTTTAGTTCAACACATGAGGATCCACATGAGACGAACACGGTTCAGATGCCAAACGTGTGGTGAAGAGTTTGCATGGAGGAGATATCTGACTAAACATATGGAAGTCCACACAAAGAATAAATTCTACACCTGCAGAGATTGTGACCAAAGATTTACCTGGTACAACACGCTCAGAAACCATAGATGTGTTGGGCGTCAGTCCTCACGGATTCATCAGACTCGGACTGAGGAGAACAGAGAGGCAGAACCTCCAGCCAGCAGCTCAACTGAACAGATGGAAACAGAAGCTGATGGAGAGGACTGTGGAGGACCAGAACCAGACAGGACCTCAGATCCAGATAGACATCCAGAACCAGACAGGAACTCAGATCCAGATAGACATCCAGAAACAGACGGGAACTCAGATCCAGATAGACATCTAGAACCAGACAGGAACTCAGATCCACATAGACATCCAGAACCAGATACTGATGTCAAGATTGAACCGTATTCTGAACCTGATGACAGTGTTGACGTTGAGTTTTGGAAAGAGACCAGGAAACATCAGTCAGGGTTCACTTACCAGAGAAATAAAAAAGTCTCTGTAAATGATGGATTTAATAGCAGCAAGAAACCATTCAGCTGCTCTGATGACAAGGCTGAAACTGAACCCAAGACTGATGACAGAGGTGATGGTGATCAACCTCCATCAGGTCCAAAGCATCTGAAAGGTGAGGAGGTCTCTGTCAGAGAGACAGGATGTAACACTGACATGAAACCTTCCAGCTCCTCTGAGTGTCTTGAAGGATCTGAAGACCGCCTCACTCTGCTGACACACCAGAACCCTCCCACAGGGGAGAAACCAGTCCGCTGCTCAGTGTGTAACTCAGACTGCAGTGACAGCGAGTCTTTAGTTCAACACATGAGGATCCACATGAGACGAACACGGTTCAGATGCCAAACTTGTGGTGAAGAGTTTGCATGGATGAGATATCTGACTAAACATATGGAAGTCCACACAAAGAATAAATTCTACACCTGCAGAGATTGTGACCAAAGATTTACCTGGTACAACACGCTCAGAAACCATAGATGTGTTGGGCGTCAGTCCTCACGGATTCATCAGACTCGGACTGAGGAGAACAGAGAGGCAGAACCTCCAGCCAGCAGCTCAACTGAACAGATGGAAACAGAAGGTAATGGAGAGGACTGTGGAGGACCAGAACCAGACAGGACCTCAGATCCAGATAGACATCTAGAACCAGACAGGAACTCAGATCCACATAGACATCCAGAACCAGATCCTGATGAGACTGGAGACAGTGCCGACGGTGATTTTTGGGAAGAGAGCTGTGGACGTCTGTCGGGTTTAAACTCTCTGAAACATGATGAAGTCTCTCAGAGCGATGAAACATTTACCAACCACCACAGAAGAAGTCATACAGGAGGGGAACTGTCCACAGAAGGAAGTCTGAGCCGGCCCATGAACCCAGAGCCCCCACACATTAAAGAGGATCCAGAGCCCCCACACATTGAGGACCAAGAGAACCCAGAGCCCCCTCACATTAAAGAGGAACAGGAGGAACTCTGGACCAGTCAGGAGGGAGAGCAGCTTCAAGGGCTGGAGGAGGCTGATATCACCAAGTTCACATTCACTCCTGTCCCTGTGAAGAGTGAAGATGATGAAGAGGAACCTCAGTCCTCACAGCTTCATCAAAGACTAACTGAACAGATGGAGACAGAAGCTGATGGAGAGGACTGTGGA
Organism: Ophiodon elongatus; assembly: GCA_016806645.1. Taxonomy (NCBI): domain Eukaryota; kingdom Metazoa; phylum Chordata; class Actinopteri; order Perciformes; family Hexagrammidae; genus Ophiodon; species Ophiodon elongatus. The sequence goes on along the minus strand of JACSYO010001351.1, from coordinate 38,984 downwards.
GGACCAGAACCAGACAGGAACTCAGATCCAGAACCAGATACTGATGAGGAGACGGAAGACTCTTCTGAACCTGAGACTGATGACAGGAAGGAAACCAGAGAACCTCAGTCAGGTTTAAACTCTCTGAATAATGCTGATGAAGAAGAAGAAGCAGCGAGTGTTGCAAGATGTAAAAGTTGCAATAAACCATTTAGCTGCGCTGACTGTGGGAAAAGATTAGGAACTAAGAGAAATCTGAAAGTACACATGAGATCTCATACAGGAGAGAAACCATTCAGATGCTCAGTTTGTGAGAAATCTTTCACACAGAGTGGAAGTTTACAGACACACATGAGAATCCACACAGGAGAGAAACCCTTCAGCTGCTCAGTTTGTACGAAAATATTTGCTTGGCATTTTCAGATCAAAAACCATAAATGTGTTGTTGCTCAGCCCTCACAGCTTCATCAAAGATTAACTGAACAGATGGAAACTGAAGCTGATGGAGAGGACTGTGGAGGTCCAGAACCAGACAGGAACTCAGAACTAGATCCTGATGAGGAGACTGGAGACTCTTCTGAGACTGATGACAGTGATGACTGGAAGGAGACCAGAGAACCTCGGGCAGGTTTAAACTCTTTGAACAATGAAGTGTCCAGTGAGAAACCATTTAGCTGCTCTGAGTGTGGGAAAACATTTAGCCACAGAGGAACTCTGAATAGACATGTGAGAACTCACACAGGAGAGAAACCATTCAGCTGCTTGGTGTGCTGTAAAAAATTCAACGTACGGTCGTCTCTTAAGGTTCACATGAGATGTCACACGGGAGAGAAACCATTCAATTGTTCGGTTTGTAAGAAATCGTTCACGCAGAGAGGAAGTTTACAGACACACATGGGAATCCACACCGGAGAGAAACCGTTCAGCTGCTCAGTGTGTGAGAAAAGATTTCTCACCAAAGCACAACTGAAGAACCACACGATGAATCACACCGGAGAGAAAAGGTTCTCCTGCAGTGTCTGTGACCGAGGATTCACCTGGTACGATCAGCTCCGAAACCATCAATGTGTCGGCCATCAGACTGAGAACAGGGAGGAGGAGGAGGAGCAGCCTCCAGCCAGCAGCTCAGCTGAATACATGGAAATAACAACTTCTTACATGAGCAAAAACATAGATCTGGCATAAACATCTTTCTAGAGTCATGAAAAGCTTTTGAAACATTTTAGTTCCAAAGTTTTCTAAGGTTCAGCACTTCAATGGTCACGAGAGTTTTTTTTACGTCCAATCAGTGTTGATGTATTGATTCTTGATGAGAAGGGTTGTGCAACACTGTCATGAACATGAAGGAGTCTTGGTGTTGATGACTGTTGTCCCATTTGAATGTCCTCATGAAGACAACTTGACGGTAACGAACACAACCAGTCGAGGTCTTTGTTTTACATATTTTTAATGAGCCTGAAACTTAAGGTTTCTATTGCCACCGACTTTCTGTCTTATTTTTGTGCATAATAAAAATTAAAGAACTTGAGCCGATGTTGTTTGTTAATTGCAGACAGTTTCTTGCTTTGCGTTAAAATAATGAATTAAATGTATATAGCACACTTTAGAATACAAGTGAAATCTGAAGCTGCTTCACGTGCAGGTTCAAATCAATTATAGAACGTGAAAACTCAACATTTTACATGAAAGAATCAATTTAAAGCTAACGATATGCTAGCATCAAGTTCATGTTATGCTATTAAAGGACTTTTATAAATAAGAATGCTGAGGCGAGGTGCTACAACCTCTCTTAGCTCTTTTCTTTAGTACTATAAGAATAAATAAACTGTTACGAGCCACAATCATATCGACACAACCAAAGTAGTGGTCATGAAAGTACCTTTTGCCATTTCAGTGGGTGTCGGTCTCTTGGCTCAGTGGGTGTCGGCCTCCAGGGGTTTTTGTTGCAGATCCTGTTTGTGATTTGAAGGACCAGCCGGTGGAGGAGAGGGTCCGGTTTGGGGTTACGTGTCAGGCCTGTGTGTGTTTTCTCCCCTCCCCCCTTGTTTTTCTCTTCAGGTGATTGGTTGCCACCCGTGCAGGCCAGTCATGCTGCACCTGGGTTCCTCACAGTTGGCCAGTCAGCAGAGGGGCCCAGTTTGAAAGGAGGAAGCCTGAAGAGTTTGGGGAGTTTGTTCTACGCCACGTGTTAAGTGTGAAGGTTTGTCGTGGGAGGTTGAGGTACCCTTTACATTTGTGTCAAGAAACATTAGGTTTATTGGTCGGTGCTCCCTCTGTATTTGTTTTGGTAAATCATAGTTTGGAGAAGCATGTGAAGCCTTTTAGTTTTTGTTTCCAGAGATGGGGAGCCGAGCTGCAGACACAGCGACTTCATTTTCTTACGCGAATGACAGGAGGTCTTTTAATTCTTCCTTTTATCTTTATTTTACGCAGTGTGGACGTTAATACATAAATAATATCCTCTGTCACACGGTATAAAAACGATCTGCTCCCTAACGCAGCTCTCTGTTTGCACCTGCTGCCGTCAGGACGTCATTAAGTGAGTGAAAAAGGAGCATCAATTATTAACATAAATGCCTTTCATTATACTTTACATATATTAGTTCCTGCACAATGAGCATAATTCAGAAATTTTATTTTTAATATTCCCGAAATTCTAATTAACTAATATATACACTTGTTACACTTATTTCTATTTGTTTGGCACACCTGTCCCAACCTCTCCCACTTTATGGAGAACCTTTTTGTTAAATACCGCTGAGTGACAATAACTCTTGTTTAAACATTACTCTTACTGTCATGTGTTCGTCCTCCCTTAACAGGGACGATGTGGTTCTGTTGGCTCACTCAGAACGTGACCTTCAGCAGCACTGGCACAGTTTGTAGAGTTAGAAGTAGTTGGGATGAGAGTCAGAACCTCATGGTTCTCTGGTTCGTAGTGAGTCACTGCCTCCAGTCTCTCGGGGTCTTGATCAGTGAGGCGGTTCGGTGTCAGCAGTGATGAAGACGTGGTGAAGATGGAGCATTTGACACGTCTTTATTCATAACACTGGAGTATCTACCGAGTCATAGAAACCCACCTCCATGAGATGGGGTTTAATAATCCCCAAAGAAGTTATTGTTCCAGCGATTACTCTAAAAGCAAGTTAAAAATATATACATATATACAGAACAGAGTAATACATATAAAGTGTATAAGAAGTAACACCAGTGCCTGAGAACGATGAGTAAGATTAATGTAGTCAAATAAGAGCCAGCCCTAACTATAGACCTGACCCAGCCCTAACTATAGACCTGACCCAGTCCTAGCTGTAAAGGACTTCCTTTCTCTCATGTCCCATTAATAACGTTTGCCCCTCCCCCCCAATAAAATGTAATTGAATTAGCAGAATTTAACTCCTTTAATCAAAATATGACAATGATCACAATGTTTCATTTTTTCCAGATTTCTATTACAAAACCTTTTTCTCATTTCATTAAAAAGTCAAATTTTGAATAGCGTCGGTATGAAATGCGTCAAAATAAACACATGAAATATCTGTTTAAGGAAAAATAATCTTACCAAACATTTTATACTTCAGTTTTAAATTTTAAATTCTTCGGACACATTTGTCTTCATTTAATATAAATATACAGATTCATGTGTTTCTTCAGATGTTTCATATCAGGGAAGACTTTCATCTCTGACCACAAACAGAACTTCTGGTTTAAATCTCATTCTGGTCCTTTGAAAACGTTTGTTACTTCCTGTTGTGTCACTAACAGGAAGTCGATAGTTTTTCTGGTCTCCTTCCAGTCATCACAGTCTTGTCATCAGGAACTGGTTCCGGATGTCCAGCTGGATCTGACGACGAACACACTTAAAGTTTCTGAGCTGATAATATTCATCTTCCTTCACAAGCACTGAAGCCGGGTGGTTTCTCTTCTGTGTGGAGTCGCATGTGTCTCTTCAGATTTCCACTTTCACTGAAAGATTTCCCGCACACAGAGCAGCTGAACGGTTTCTCTCCAGTGTGGATCCTCATGTGTTTCTGTAAACTATCACTCTTTGTGAAAGACTTCTTACAAACTGAGCAGCTGAAGGGTTTCTCTCCCGTGTGAGATCTCATGTGTACTTTCAGATTTCCATTTTCACTGAAAGCTTTCCCACACAGTGAGCAGCTGTATGGTTTCTCTCCTGTGTGGATCCTCATGTGTTTCTGTAGACTATCACTTTGTGCGAACGATTTCTTACAGAATAAGCAGCTGAATGGTTTCTCTCCTGTGTGTGACCTCATGTGTCTCTTCAGATGTGCCTTGAAACCAAATCGTTTCCCACAGTGAGAGCAGCTAAATGGTTTCTCACAAGTACCACATCTGGAATCACTGGCAGACTCATTCAGAGAGTTCAAACCTGACTGCGGTTCTCTGGTCTCCTTCCAATCATCATCATCACTGTCATCAGTCTCAGAAGAGTCTCCAGTCTTGACAACAGGATCTGGTTCTGGTCCTCCACAGTCCTCTCCATCAGCTTCTGGTTCCATGTGTTCAGTTGAGCTTCTGGCTGGAGGTTCTGCCTCTCTGTTCTCCTCAGTCTGATGAAGCTGTGAGGACGGATGACCAACACATCTATGTGTTTTGAGGCTGGTGTACCAAGTGAATCTTCTTTCACAAACATTGCAGCTGAATCTTTTCTCCCCTGTGTGGAGGGGCATGTGGCGTGTCAGACTTCCTGCTTGTGTGAAACTTTTACCACAAACTGAGCAGTTGAATGGTTTCTCTCCTGTATGAGATTTAATGTGTAACTGCAACAACACCTTCCGGGTGAATCCTTTACCGCACGACGAGCAGCTGAATGGTTTCTCCCCAGTATGAGTTCTCACGTGTATCTTTAGATACGTCTTGGTTCCAAATCTTTTCCCACACTCAGAGCAGCCAAATGGTTTCTCTCCAGCACTACATCTGGAATCACTGACAGAAACGTCATTATTCAGAGAGTTTAAACCTAACTGAGGTTCTCTGGTCTCCTTCCAGTCATCACTGTGTTTGGTTTGTTGTTTGTTACATTGTGAAGCTTTGTCACTGCTGGATAGTTGTAAATGTCTTTCTGGATCTGAGTCCCTGTCTAGTTCTGGTCCTCCACAGTCCTCTCCATCAGCTTCTGTCTCCATCTGTTCAGTTAGTCTTTGATGAAGCTGTGAGGACTGAGGTTCCTCTTCATCATCTTCACTCTTCACAGGGACAGGAGTGAATGTGAACTTGGTGATATCAGCCTCCTCCAGCCCTTGAAGCTGCTCTCCCTCCTGACTGGTCCAGAGTTCCTCTTTAATGTGAGGGGGCTCTGGGTCCTCCTTAATGTGTGGGGGCTCTGGGTCCTCCTGGTCCTCTTTAATGTGTGGGGGCTCTGGGTCCTCCTGGTCCAGACTGGAGCTCCAGTCCTGCTGCTCTTCTTTAACAACGATCACTTTTCGTACATCTGAATGTAAAACTGAAACACAGACAGACAGCTGTTAAAGTAAACAAACACTTCTTTATGTTAAAGCAGCTTTGTGGATTTTTCATCTATTAGCAGAAAGTAACTAAGTATATTTACCCTAGTACAACTTAAAAGGAACTTGTACTAAGACTTCTACTCCACTACATCTCAGTTGCGCTGCTTTGGTTTTGAACACTCGGTATGCCCTGATTTCAAGACCAGAGACTACATGATGCATGTCTTGGGACTTTTGTCGTTGGCGCTACTGTTCTTGGGTAAACTTCACCACCTGCAAAACCATTCCACCTTGGGAGAGTAGCAATCAGGCACCATCTCACTCTGGTCTCAATGTCACTGTGGAGACAGGCTTATCCTCTCGGACCCCTCATCAAAAACCTGCCAGAAGTCTGGATAAATCTATCAATGCATGATCAGAGCACTGTAAAGTTGCTTTCTTTGCTCAGACTTCGATATCTTATCTGGAGCACCTAACCTGGACAGAGGTTGTGTTGACGCTGTGATCCCAAAAAGAACAATGAAAGTTGGATCAGATGGTGGGGGAGGCTGGGGACATGGAATCCAAGCGGGCCACGTTCAAAGCAGCCGCTAGGATTCGTGGTCAGAAGCTCATCAAGAACACGCTGGTGGACACCAGCGGTGAAGGAGGCCGTGAAGCTGAAGGAGGCCTTTAGGCTTGGCTGGCCCAGGGGTCTCTGGAAACAGTAGACATGTTGGCCAGAAGGGCTGCAGATGAAGCGTTTTCCAAAGAAAAAATACAGGTGTGGGAAGTTCTGGCAAACAGTTAGACGAATCAAAACGGGAATGCAGGGCTCATCTTGAGCTGTTTTACAGGAGAGGAGAACTGCAGACCCGGACTGGGGATGTTGTCAAGCGGTGGAAAGACGACTTTGAGAGAAACTCCTGAACCCGACCAACACGGCATCAATGGAGGAGGCAGAGTTTGAAGACTTAGGGGGAAGACATCCATATTTCTGGCAGAGGTTGTTGAGGTAATTAAAAAAAACTCCTCAGCAGCAAGGCACCAGGAGTAGATGAAGACTCTGGACATTGTTGGGCTGTCTTGGCCGACACGTCTCTTCAGTGTCCTGTGGAGGTCGGGGACAGTGCCTGATGAGTAGCAGACCGGGGTGGTGGTTCCCATTTTTAAAAAAGGGGACTAAAGAGTCACTATCACTGCTCACTCTCCCCGAGAAAGTTTATTTCAGGGTGCTGGAAAGGAGGCTGAGATCCAGGAGGAGCAATGTGGCATCCGTCCTCGTCGTGGAACAGTGGACCAGCTCTTTACCCTTGCAGGTCTGTTGGAGGGATTCAACAGACCTGCATCCAATCCACATCTGTTTTATGTACTTGGAGAAGAAGGCTTACGACCGTGTAATCCTGTGGGGAGTACGACGTGGCAATGGGGTACCGGGGTTGGTGAAGTCAAACATGTTTCCAAGGTTGTCTCTTGTCACTAATTCCGTTTGTGGTTTTCATGGACAGGATTAAAGGCCAAGCTGGGGGAGGAGAGTGTCCGTTTTGTCCTTCAGAACGTGACCTTCAGCAGCACTGGACCGAGCGGTTGGGATGAGAGTCTGGACCTCCAAGTCTGAGTTCATGGTTCTCTGCCGGAAAACGGTGGATTGCCCCCTCCGGGTTGGGAGAGAGTCACCACCCCAAGCGAGGGAGTTCAAGTATCTCTGGGTCTGGCCCGAGTGAGGGGAAAAATGGGCCGTGAGATGGAAATGCGAATCGGAGCGACGTCAGCAGTGATGAAGGGGTTGTACCGAACCATTGTGGTGAAGAGGGAGCTGAACCCTCTATGGTCATGAGCTTTGGGTAGTGACCGAAAGAATGAGATGGAGGGTACATGCAGCTGAAATGAGCTTCCTTTGTCGGGTGTCTGGGCTCAGCCTTAGAGATAGAGAGAGGAGCTCAGAGTAGAAACGCTAATCCTTCAGGTCAAACTTAAGGAACTAAATAAATGTAGGAAAGAAAAAAGTACAATATTTTCCCTCAGAGATGTAGTGGAGTAGAAGTATAACGCAGCACTCAATGGAAATACTGTTGCAGTACTAATATTACATGCAATGCTTTGTGGCCTTTATAATTTGTAAAATGTTCAGGATCTCAGTCACCGTCAATGTGCTTCAAAATATTTAGTTTTACCTGGTGAGTTGCTCCTTTTGCCTCCTGAAAACAGATGAATCATAATTAGAACAAAAAACAATGACATTGTCCATCAACTGTTCAAACGAAGGAGACAACGTTACTCCAGGAGTTCCAACTCACCTACAACAACCACATCTTTGCCCTGCAACCACTGAACGCCCTCAGCCCTCCTCTCCATCCAGAACTCCCGGATGGTGTCCACACAGTAGGTGTCCTGGATCTTGGAGAAGGTGGCTGGACTGACGACCCCCATGTTCATGAAGCGGAACAGGAGGGCCACCTTGCTGTAGTTGTTCCCGCTCAACAGGATGTTGGTCCCCAGCATGAAGTCGCCCGCCAGCATCCCAAACTTGAAGGTCGGCTGTGAGGTCCAACTCCAGACCACATGACCACGAGGACAAACCTGAACAGGAAGAGACCTTTATTGCCTCAGAATCCAGGAAACCAGTTGAAGTGCACAAAGAGACTATGGATGGACTGCTCTACTGGTGAGTTGTGATAGTTACCCATTCAACAACAAAGGCGGTACACCTTTGTTCAACGAGACACTCAAAAGGGGGGAGGCCGAGGCACATCAGTCCGGTGGACATCCTGTAGCGACACCGCTTCACCGGCAGGTGGAGCAGCGTGGCCAGCTGACGGAGGCTCTCCTCGTAGACGATGGACGCACGGGAGCCCACGATGTCTTCCTCCGTCAGGACTTTGTGAAGCTCTGCAGGAAGCTGCATCTCTTCAGGCCCAGGCTTCTCCGGGACGTCGGGGATCGTCTCGTCGGCCATCTTTGGTCTCACGTCCACAGCGGCTCCCAGACTGAAGGACCAGACATCATGGTGAGATGTGTGTAGGTAAATAAACACAGCCGGGCGGGAGAGACTCGGTTCTTACCGACTGGCTGCTGAGACCACAGGAGGCTTCCCTCCCAAACGAGGAGTGGCCCATGGAGTCGAGGGCCAGGGGCCCTTCTCATAGCTGAAACAGGACAAGAGCGTCATGGTTACCATGGAGCCAGAGAGACGCTCCGTCAGATCTCTGAAGCACTTCTTTTATCTCACGTTTAAATAAATACAAGTAACGTAGGAAGATTTGCCAATAACCTTCTTTTACAGGAGATTTATTTGTATAGCTCAAAGGCACTTTACATGGTAAAAACAAACAATAAAAGCAACAACAACGTAAACAAGAGCGATGACGTCATCACAGTGAGAAACAAAACAAAAACATAGAGAACAGCATCACAGCTTCAAAGCATTTTAATAAATGAGTTTTAAGGGTTTTGAAAGAGGACGGAGAACGTCTGAGGGGAAGGGGGACCTGGAGAGACCCTGTCCCCGTCCCCCCAGGTCTGATGCCAGGACAGAGGAGGGGGGTAAGGAGGACAGAGAGGTGTGACGGGGTTCAGGGTTGTGGAGGTCTTTGTGTGTGTGAGGAGAATCTTGATCTGGATTCTTTGCTGTTTGGGGAGCCAGTGGAGGTCTTGAAGGACTAGGGGGATCTGGTCTCTGGTGGAGTAGGGGCATCTGGTCTCTGGTGGACTAGGGGGATCTGGTCTCTGGTGGACTCGGGGGGATCTGGTTTCTGGTGGACTAGGGGGATCTGGTCTCTGATGGACTCGGGGGGATCTGGTCTCTGGTGGACTGGGGCAGGGGGATCTGGTTTCTGGTGGACTAGGGGGATCTGGTTTCTGGTGGACATGGGGGGGATCTGATTTCTGGTGGACTAGGGGGGATCTGGTTTCTGGTGGACTAGGGGGGATCTGGTCTCTGGTGGACTAGGGGGGATCTGGTCTCTGGTGGACTAGGGGGATCTGGTTTCTGGTGGACTAGGGGGATCTGGTCTCTGGTGGACTAGGGGGATCTGGTCTCCGGTGGACTGGGGGGGATCTGGTCTCTGGTGGACTAGGGGGATCTGGTCTCTGGTGGACTGGGGGGATCTGGTCTCTGGTGGACTGGGGGGATCTGGTCTCTGGTGGACTGGGGGGATCTGGTCTCTGGTGGACTAGGGGGATCTGGTCTCTGGTGGACTGGGGGGGATCTGGTCTCTAGTGGACTGGGGGGGATCTGGTCTCTGGTGGACTAGGGGGGATCTGGTCTCTGGTGGAATAGGGGGGATCTGGTCTCTGGTGGACTGGGGGGGATCTGGTCTCTGGTGGACTGGGGGGATCTGGTCTCTGGTGGACTAGGGGGGATCTGGTCTCTGGTGGACTAGGGGGGATCTGGTCTCTGGTGGAATAGGGGGGATCTGGTCTCTGGTGGACTGGGGGGGATCTGGTCTCTGGTGGACTGGGGTATGCCGGATGATTTGGTATCCTGCCGGCACCAACAGCCCCACACTGGTAGAGGGTCAGAAGGAGATGCAGAATATAAAGAACTTTATATTATACCTTTATTTATGCTTTGACATTGATATGCGTTTCTTAACTAAATGATTTATATTTTAGTGCCATTTAGTTTTAAGCATATTTTCCTGATATTCAGGTCGTCATGGGATGAACTGAACCAAAATAATAACGATGAATTTAAACTCTTAAAACGTGCAGCAAGATGAAGAGATCATCCTTTTTAGTAAAAACCTAAGAATCCTAAATAAGGTCATTAAATAGTGTGATCCTGTATTTTACACAATAATCCCTCTGTACCAGGGTCTGGGTCCAGAGACCAGGATCTGGGTCCAGAGACCCATGAAGAAGAAGAGCTCTCTGGGTGACGGTCATCAGAAGTGGACCAGTCATTGGTTTGTGGACTGAAGTTTTGAAGCCTCCAGTCCGGCCGTCGCCATCTTGTTTTTTTATCAACCAGTGAACAGGAAGTGACCATATCTGGTCTGTTAGAGACCTGTCAATCACCCTGTAGCCCCGCCCTAAAGCATCCCCTGCTTTATGGTCTGTTAGAGACCTGTCAATCACCCTGTAGCCCCGCCCTAAAGCATCCCCTGCTTTATGGTCTGTTAGAGACCTGTCAATCACCCTGTAGCCCCGCCCTAAAGCATCCCCTGCTTTATGGTCTGTTAGAGACCCCTGCTTTATGGTCTGTTAGAGACCTGTCAATCACCTTGTAGCCCCACCCTAAATCATCCCCTGCTTTATGGTCTGTTAGAGACCTGTCAATCACCCTGTAGCCCCGCCCCTAAAGCATCCCCTCTTTATGGTCTGTCTGACTCTAAATGGACCATAATTTACTAAATGAACATCATGCTGTATTGAAGAAGACTTGAAACTAGAGATTGAGACATAAACTCATGTTTACTGAGGTGTGTGTGTGTTCTGGTAAAACAGCGCCCCCCTCTCGGCGCACCAGTGTCGGTTCAGGCGGAACGTGGTACTGCAGCCGCGACACGGCGCCTCTAAAATGCCCGGATGTGTTAAAGGAAGTCATCACGCTAACTCTCCCCTGTAGCGGAGTCACGTGGGGGCGGAGTCACCTGAGTGTGGAGTCGGAGTCACGTGGGGGCGGAGTCACGTGGTTCTAACAGTAGGGAGAACTTAGGCCTTAATACTTCCGGGTTAGCCACCGTTAGCTCAGCTAGCATGCTGAACCCACTGAGCGGCCGGGAGATGCTACAGCGAGCTAACAGCTGGTCCCACTGGTGACAGCAGACTGGGACCAGTAGGACCAGTAAGACCAGTAAGACCAGTAGAACCAGCGGGACCAGTAAGACCAGCGGGACCACTAGAATCATTAGGAGTAGCCCGGTACTCACGCATCGAGCAGCAGCAGAGCCAGCTCCGAGTCCAGCCGGAGCCCCTTGGCCGCCCGGAGAGCTCTCCACCTGGGGAACGCGGGCCCAAGGTGGACCCTCTCATCCGGGTCCTCAGAGGAGGCCTTCACGAGAAAGCAGCTCTTTCTGTCCGGAGGTTCCGAGCTGCGTTGTGCCATCGCGCTGCTGCTGCTTCTTCTTCTTCTAATGGTACCAGCTTCAAGGCGCCTTACCGCCCCCTGCTGGACCACAAGTTCATTTATTTATTTATTATTTTCATATTTATTTATTCAACAATGTACAATTTCATAAATTGTCAATAATAAACGGCAAAATACATTTAAATACATTTTAAATAAATTTAATCTCACCTAATGGGGTCAACCGCAGAGAGACAAAGCATAAATAAATAAGATGAGATGAAATAAGATAAAATAAATTAAGATGAAATAAGATAAAATAAATTAAGATGAAATAGGATGAAATAAGATGAGATAAGATAAGATAAAATAAATTAAGATGAAATAAGATAAAATAAATTAAGATGAAATAAGATGAGATAAAATAAAATAAACTAAGATGAGATGAGATAAAATAAAATAAGATGAGATGAGATCAGATGAGGGACACTGAGGCTCAGACTCTGATTATATAATCATAAACATAAATCACAGGTAGTTTCTGTTTCATGGATTTTTGTTGGAAAAACCTTTCAGAGTTTTTATTTCATTTCAAACTCTTTGTAGAACACAACAGGTCGTTGGCTTAAACTAAATGTAAACTTATGACCCGCCTTCCTTCCTCAAAGGTTGTCACGGCTACAGAATACAAATATAACGTGTTCATGAAATAACAACAAAAGGCTCCACTGGTTCCTCACTGACCTGTATCTACAGGATCTCAAGGCCCAGCCGGGGGACAGGGTCCCGTTTGAGGACCTCAGACCTGTATCTACAGGATCTCAAGGCCCAGCCGGGGGACAGGGTCCCGTTTGAGGACCTCAGACCTGTATCTACAGGATCTCAAGGCCCAGCCGGGGGACAGGGTCCCGTTTGAGGACCTCAGACCTGTATCTACAGGATCTCAAGGCCCAGCCGGGGGACAGGGTCCCGTTTGAGGACCTCAGACCTGTATCTACAGGATCTCAAGGCCCAGCCGGGGGACAGGGTCCCGTTTGAGGACCTCAGACCTGTATCTACAGGATCTCAAGGCCCAGCCGGGGGACAGGGTCCCGTTTGAGGACCTCAGACCTGTATCTACAGGATCTCAAGGCCCAGCCGGGGGACAGGGTCCCGTTTGAGGACCTCAGACCTGTATCTACAGGATCTCAAGGCCCAGCCGGGGGACAGGGTCCCGTTTGAGGACCTCAGACCTCCGTCTCGTGCCTCGGTTCTGTTGGATCCTTCAGAACGTGGCGGTTTGTAGCAGGAAGGGGTCTTCGTGAGAATCAGGACCTCCAGGTGTTCAGGTACCTGGGGGGTTCAGTACCTCAGGGTGTTCAGTACCTGGGGTGTTCAGGTACCTGGGGTGTTCAGGTACCTGGGGGGTTCAGTACCTCAGGGTCTGGTTCAGGTACCTGGGGGGTTCAGGTACCTGGGGGGTTCAGTACCTGGGGGGTTCAGTACCTCAGGGTGTTCAGTACCTGGGGTGTTCAGGTACCTGGGGGGTTCAGTACCTCAGGGTCTGGTTCAGGTACCTGGGGGGTTCAGTACCTCAGGGTCTGGTTCAGGTACCTGGGGGGTTCAGTACCTCAGGGTCTGGTTCAGGTACCTGGGGGGTTCAGTACCTCAGGGTCTGGTTCAGGTACCTGGGGGGTTCAGTACCTCAGGGTCTGGTTCAGGTACCTGGGGGTTCTAAACTAGTAAATAATTGTAAATAATTGAGATATCATCAAACACTGAAGTACTACTACTACTAAGTATTATAATTACTACGAGTACTACGAGTTCTACGAGTACTTCTTAAAGTAAACTTTGGTCACCTGTTTACTGGAAGAGATCAGTGTGATGTCATCGTCTAGTCATGTGACCCTTAAACCAGACTAAGAGGATTATTGTTCCTCCTCAGTCTCCGGTTGGTTCTGTTTATTCTCACAGAAGAAGAACAAGAACAAGAGGAAGAGGAAGAACAAGAGGAAGAGGAAGAGGAAGAACAAGAGGAAGAGGAAGAACAAGAGGAAGAGGAAGAGGAAGAACAAGAGGAAGAGGAAGAGGAAGAACAAGAGGAAGAGGAAGAACAAGAGGAAGAGGAAGAACAAGAGGAAGAGGAAGAACAAGAGGAAGAGGAAGAACAAGAGGAAGAGGAAGAACAAGAGGAAGAGGAAGAGGAAGAGGAAGAACAAGAGGAAGAGGAAGAACAAGAGGAAGAGGAAGAGGAAGAACAAGAGGAAGAGGAAGAGGGACAAGAGGAAGAGGAAGAACAAGAGGAAGAACAAGAGGAAGAGGAAGAGGAAGAACAAGAGGAAGAACAAGAGGAAGAACAAGAGGAAGAACAAGAGGAAGAGGAAGAGAGCCTGTGGGTGACCACTTGATTGATTGATGGTTGGTTGATTGACAGATGGAGCTGAAGGCGTGTGCCCTGGTCCTGCTGCTGATTGGCTGCGTCTGTCTGCAGACGGTCGACTGCAGTCTGCCCGACTTCACGCCGTCACCTCGGCTGCAGGTAGGAGAGGTGCATGCTGGGAAGAAGTTTAACCCGTGATCTGAGGATGATCAATAATACAACTCCTGTGTGTGTGTGTGTGTGTGTGTGTGTGTGTGTGTGTGTGTGTGTGTGTGTGCGTGCGTGTGTGTCTGTGTGTGTGTGTGTGTCTGTGTGTGTGTGTGTGTGTGTGTGCGTGTGCGTGTGCGTGCGCGTGCGTGTGTGTGTGTCTGTGTGTGCGTGTGTGTGTGTGTCTGTGTGTGTGTGTGTGTGTGTGTGTGTGTGTAAACAAATATCGCTTGACAATAAGACGATAAAAGTTCAAGAAAGACAACAGTCCAGGAAACAGTGGAGGACATCATGGGGGACACTATAGAGGACATCATGGGGACACTATAGAGGACATCATGGGGGACACTATAGAGGACATCATGGGGACACTATAGAGGACACTATAGAGGACATCATGGGGACACTATAGAGGACATCATGGGGGACACTATAGAGGACATCATGGGGACACTATAGAGGACATCATGGGGACACTATAGAGGACATCATGGGGGACACTATAGAGGACATCATGGGGACACTATAGAGGACATCATGGGGGACACTATAGAGGACACTATAGAGGACATCATGGGGACACTATAGAGGACATCATGGGGACACTATAGAGGACATCATGGGGACACTATAGAGGACATCATGGGGGACACTATAGAGGAAGACACTATAGAGGACATCATGGGGACACTATAGAGGACATCATGGGGGACACTATAGAGGACATCATGGGGACACTATAGAGGACATCATGGGGGACACTATAGAGGACATCATGGGGGACACTATAGAGGACATCATGGGGACACTATAGAGGACATCATGGGGACACTATAGAGGACATCATGGGGACACTATAGAGGACACTATAGAGGACATCATGGGGGACACTATAGAGGACATCATGGGGACACTATAGAGGACATCATGGGGACACTATAGAGGACATCATGGGGACACTATAGAGGACATCATGGGGGACACTATAGAGGACACTATAGAGGACATCATGGGGACACTATAGAGGACATCATGGGGACACTATAGAGGACACTATAGAGGACATCATGGGGACACTATAGAGGACATCATGGGGACACTATAGAGGACATCATGGGGGACACTATAGAGGACATCATGGGGACACTATAGAGGACACTATAGAGGACATCATGGGGGACACTATAGAGGACATCATGGGGACACTATAGAGGACATCATGGGGGACACTATAGAGGACATCATGAGGGACACTATAGAGGACATCATGGGGGACACTATAGAGGACACTATAGAGGACATCATGGGGACACTATAGAGGACATCATGGGTTGGTTGGGGGGGTTGGGGACACTATAGAGGACATCATGGGGACACTATAGAGGACACTATAGAGGACATCATGGGGACACTATAGAGGACATCATGGGGACACTATAGAGACATCATGGGGACACTTGGGTGGGGTGGGTTGGTTGTTGGGTTGTTGGGACATCATGGGGTTGGACACTATAGAGGACATCATGGGGACACTATAGAGGTGGGGGACACTATAGAGGACATCATGGGGACACTATAGAGGACATCATGGGGACACTATAGAGGACACTATAGAGGACATCATGGGGGACACTATAGAGGACACTATAGAGGACATCATGGGGACACTATAGAGGACATCATGGGGACACTATAGAGGACATCATGGGGGACACTATAGAGGACATCATGGGGACACTATAGAGGACATCATGGGGGACACTATAGAGGACATCATGGGGACACTATAGAGGACATCATGGGGGACACTATAGAGGACACTATAGAGGACATCATGGGGGACACTATAGAGGACATCATGGGGACACTATAGAGGACATCATGGGGACACTATAGAGGACATCATGGGGGACACTATAGAGGACACTATAGAGGACATCATGGGGACACTATAGAGGACATCATGGGGACACTATAGAGGACATCATGGGGGACACTATAGAGGACATCATGGGGACACTATAGAGGACATCATGGGGACACTATAGAGGACATCATGGGGACACTATAGAGGACATCATGGGGACACTATAGAGGACATCATGGGGACACTATAGAGGACACTATAGAGGACATCATGGGGACACTATAGAGACATCATGGGGACACTAGACATCATGGGGACACTATAGAGACATCATGGGGACACTATAGAGGACATCATGGGGACACTATAGAGACATCATGGGGACACTATAGAGGACATCATAGGGGACACTATAGAGGACATCATGGGGACACTATAGAGGACATCATGGGGGACACTATAGAGGACATCATGGGGACACTATAGAGGACATCATGGGGGACACTATAGAGGACACTATAGAGGACATCATGGGGACACTATAGAGGACATCATGGGGACACTATAGAGGACATCATGGGGACACTATAGAGGACATCATGGGGGACACTATAGAGGACACTATAGAGGACATCATGGGGACACTATAGAGGACATCATGGGGGACACTATAGAGGACACTATAGAGGACATCATGGGGACACTATAGAGGACATCATGGGGACACTATAGAGGACATCATGGGGGACACTATAGAGGACACTATAGAGGACATCATGGGGACACTATAGAGGACATCATGGGGACACTATAGAGGACATCATGGGGGACACTATAGAGGACACTATAGAGGACATCATGGGGACACTATAGAGGACATCATGGGGACACTATAGAGGACATCATGGGGGACACTATAGAGGACACTATAGAGGACATCATGGGGACACTATAGAGGACATCATGGGGGACACTATAGAGGACACTATAGAGGACATCATGGGGACACTATAGAGGACACTATAGAGGACATCATGGGGGACACTATAGAGGACACTATAGAGGACATCATGGGGACACTATAGAGGACACTATAGAGGACATCATGGGGACACTATAGAGGACACTATAGAGGACATCATGGGGACACTATAGAGGACACTATAGAGGACATCATGGGGACACTATAGAGGACATCATGGGGACACTATAGAGGACATATAGAGGACATCATGGGGGACACTATAGAGGACACTATAGAGGACATCATGGGGACACTATAGAGGACATCATGGGGACACTATAGAGGACATCATGGGGGACACTATAGAGGACATCATGGGGGACACTATAGAGGACACTATAGAGGACATCATGGGGACACTATAGAGGACACTATAGAGGACATCATGGGGACACTATAGAGGACACTATAGAGGACATCATGGGGGACACTATAGAGGACATCATGGGGACACTATAGAGGACATCATGGGGGACACTATAGAGGACATCATGGGGACACTATAGAGGACATCATGGGGACACTATAGAGGACATCATGGGGACACTATAGAGGACATCATGGGGACACTATAGAGGACATCATGGGGACACTATAGAGGACATCATGGGGACACTATAGAGGACATCATGGGGACACTATAGAGGACATCATGGGGGACACTATAGAGGACACTATAGAGGACATCATGGGGACACTATAGAGGACATCATGGGGACACTATAGAGGACATCATGGGGACACTATAGAGGACATCATGGGGGACACTATAGAGGACACTATAGAGGACATCATGGGGACACTATAGAGGACATCATGGGGACACTATAGAGGACATCATGGGGGACACTATAGAGGACACTATAGAGGACATCATGGGGACACTATAGAGGACATCATGGGGACACTATAGAGGACATCATGGGGGACACTATAGAGGACATCATGGGGACACTATAGAGGACATCATGGGGACACTATAGAGGACATCATGGGGACACTATAGAGGACATCATGGGGACACTATAGAGGACACTATAGAGGACATCATGGGGACACTATAGAGGACATCATGGGGACACTATAGAGGACATCATGGGGACATATAGAGGACACGACACTATAGAGGACATCATGGGGACACTATAGAGGACATCATGCTATAGAGGACATCATGGGGACACTATAGAGGACATCATGGGGACACTATAGAGGACATCATGGGGACACTATAGAGGACATCATGGGGACACTATAGAGGACATCATGGGGACACTATAGAGGACATCATGGGGACACTATAGAGGACATCATGGGGACACTATAGAGGACATCATGGACTATAGAGGACATCATGGGGACACTATAGAGGACATCATGGGGACACTATAGAGGACATCATGGGGACACTATAGAGGACATCATGGGGGACACTATAGAGGACATCATGGGGACACTATAGAGGACATCATGGGGGACACTATAGAGGACACTATAGAGGACATCATGGGGACACTATAGAGGACATCATGGGGACACTATAGAGGACATCATGGGGGACACTATAGAGGACACTATAGAGGACATCATGGGGACACTATAGAGGACATCATGGGGACACTATAGAGGACATCATGGGGACACTATAGAGGACATCATGGGGGACACTATAGAGGACACTATAGAGGACATCATGGGGACACTATAGAGGACATCATGGGGACACTATAGAGGACATCATGGGGACACTATAGAGGACATCATGGGGGACACTATAGAGGACACTATAGAGGACATCATGGGGACACTATAGAGGACATCATGGGGGACACTATAGAGGACATCATGGGGACACTATAGAGGACATCATGGGGACACTATAGAGGACATCATGGGGACACTATAGAGGACATCATGGGGACACTATAGAGGACACTATAGAGGAATCATGGGGACACTATAGAGGACACTATAGAGGACATCATGGGGACACTATAGAGGACACTATAGAGGACATCATGGGGGACACTATAGAGGACATCATGGGGGACACTATAGAGGACATCATGGGGACACTATAGAGGA
>JACSYO010001351.1:0-15000 GCA_016806645.1 Ophiodon elongatus | reverse complement strand
AAGGACAGAGACTGACTGAAGGACAGAGACAGACTGAAGGACAGAGACAGACAGACTGAAGGACAGAGACAGACTGACTGAAGGACAGAGACAGACTGAAGGACAGAGACAGACTGACTGAAGGACAGAGACAGACTGAAGGACAGAGACAGACAGACTGAAGGACAAAGACAGACTGACTGAAGGACAGAGACAGACTGAAGGACAGAGACAGACTGACTGAAGGACAGCGTGGACAGAGATAGACGGGGACAAATAATTTAATTTAAATATCGGAATGTTTAATATCTAGACTGTAAAAAGTCACAGCATTTTATTTATTTATTCACTTTTCAAGACTTTTAATGATTATTGTTATGATTATTATTATTTTTCTTACTGTAATTATTATTATAGTTATTTATTATTATTATTGTTATTTATTTAAATGAGAACACTGTATAAAGCCGTGGTGTTACTCACTCCGGGACAGCAGGGGGCAGCATACACCTTAGTCGTCCTTCCCTAAACTAGAGAAGAAGAAGAACCGGAAGCAACAGCAGCAGCAACGGCAGAAGCAACAGCAGCAGCAACGGCAGAAGCAACAGCAGCAGCAACAACAGCAGCAGCAGCAACAGCAGAAGCAACAGCAGCAGCGGCAGAAGCAACAGCAGCAGCGGCAGAAGCAACAGCAGAAGCAACAGCAGAAGCAACAGCAGCAGCAACAGCAGCAGCAACAGCAGCAACAACAGCAGGACGCTCAGCAGTCGGGATGAAGTCAGAGCTCCGACAGTTTAACGGTTTGTTAACGTCTCTGTTCCGGTGTTGATTTAAAACGGATCACGTGTTCTGGAGCTACGCTAGCTAGCAGCTAACGTTAGTGTGTATCTGTCGGTGAATACAACTGTTAGCACGCTAGCTGTTAGCATCAGCTCATCAATACAACGTTGGAGACAAGTGATGTGAATAGTTACTGACGTCACACTTCGTGTGTGACGTCATTCAGTTGATCACATGATCAGGGTTAGCTTGTTAGTTTGTTAGCTGCCCTGCTAGAGACGCATTTAATGTTATATATGGGTCTTATTATAAAGACTAGAGACTAGACTTAAACTCGATCAGAGACTAGACTTAAACTCTATCAGAGACTAGAGATTAGATTTAGACTCTATTAGAGACTAGACTTAAACTCTATCAGAGACTAGAGATTAGATTTAGACTCTATTAGAGACTAGACTTAAACTCTATCAGAGACTAGAGATTAGATTTAGACTCTATTAGAGACTAGACTTAAACTCTATCAGAGACTAGAGATTAGATTTAGACTCTATTAGAGACTAGACTTAAACTCTATCAGAGACTAGAGATTAGATTTAGACTCTATTAGAGACTAGACTTAAACTCTATCAGAGACTAGAGATTAGATTTAGACTCTATTAGAGACTTAGACTATATTAGAGACTAGACTTAGACTCTATCAGAGACTAGACTTAGACTCTATCAGAGACTAGACTTAGACTCTATCCGAGACTAGAGACTAGACTTAGACTCTATCAGAGACTAGAGACTAGACTTAGACTCTATCAGAGACTAGAGACTAGACTTAGACTCTATCCGAGACTAGAGACTAGACTTAGACTCTATCCGAGACTAGAGACTAGACTTAGACTCTATCAGAGACTAGAGACTAGACTTAGACTCTATCAGAGACTAGAGACTAGACTATATTAGAGACTAGACTTAAACTCTATCAGAGAGGTTATTTGTTGTTGATCAACAGGATGTTGTTGGTGTGAAGGAGGCTGTTTGTTGTTGTTGATCAACAGGATGTTGTTGGTGTGAAGGAGGCTGTTTGTTGTTGTTGATCAACAGGATGTTGTTGGTGTGAAGGAGGCTGTTTGTTGTTGTTGATCAACAGGATGTTGTTGGTGTGAAGGAGGCTGTTTGTTGTTGTTGATCAACAGGATGTTGTTGGTGTGAAGGAGGCTGTTTGTTGTTGTTGATCAACAGGATGTTGTTGGTGTGAAGGAGGCTGTTTGTTGTTGTTGATCAACAGGATGTTGTTGGTGTGAAGGAGGCTGTTTGTTGTTGTTGATCAACAGGATGTTGTTGGTGTGAAGGAGGCTGTTTGTTGTTGTTGATCAACAGGATGTTGTTGGTGTGAAGGAGGCTGTTTGTTGTTGTTGATCAACAGGATGTTGTTGGTGTGAAGGAGGCTGTTTGTTGTTGTTGATCAACAGGATGTTGTTGGTGTGAAGGAGGCTGTTTGTTGTTGTTGATCAACAGGATGTTGTTGGTCTAAACAAATCCGACTGATTGATCTGTTTTATCTTTCAGGTTTCAGCAGCCTGGAGCCCTGAAGCATGTAGACGGACGGAACAACCAAACAGACAGACAACTGGTCGGTGACCAGTCGGTAACTGGTAACCAGTCGATAGCTGGTCGGTGACTGGTAACTGGTCGGTAACCGGTCGGTGACTGGTAACCAGTCGGTAACCAGACGGTAACTGGTCGGTAACCGGTCGGTGACTGGTAACCAGTCGATAGCTGGTCGGTGACTGGTAACTGGTCGGTAACCGGTCGGTGACTGGTAACCAGTCGGTCACCAGTCGGTCACCGGTCGGTCACCAGTCTCAGGGTGGCTGTGGTGGCGTCCTGGTGGAGGAGCAGGCTGATGGAGAGCGACTGTCGGATCCCTGTGGCGTGTTGTCGGCCTCGAGTCCTCGTCCTCCACGCTCTCTTCTGGGGCCTCGTCTCCCTCAGGTCAGTACACTGGGGTCAGAGGTCAGTCTGTGGGTCAGAGGTCAGTCTGTAGGTCAGAGGTCAGTCTATACACTGAGGTCAGTCTGTGGGTCAGTCTATACACTGGGGTCAGTCTGTGGGTCAGAGGTCAGTCTGTATGTCAGTCTATACACTAAGGTCAGTCTGTGGGTCAGAGGTCAGTCTGTAGGTCAGAGGTCAGTCTATATACTGAGGTCAGTCTGTGGGTCAGTCTATACACTGAGGTCAGTCTGTGGGTCAGATGTCAGTCTGTAGGTCAGTCTATACACTAAGGTCAGTCTGTGGGTCAGAGGTCAGTCTGTACATTGAGGTCAGTCTGTAGGTCAGAGGTCAGTCTGGAGGTCAGAGGGAAGTCTATACAGGTCAGTCTGTGGGTCAGAGGGAAGTCTGCAGGTCAGCCTGGAGGTCAGAGGTCAGTCTGTAGATAGGTCAGCCTGGAGGTCAGAGGTCAGTCTGGAGGTCAGAGGTCAGCCTGGAGGTCAGTCTGGAGGTCAGAGGTCAGCCTGGAGGTCAGAGGTCAGGGTATCCAGCTCTCTAACATGTCGTTGTGTTTCAGGGTGTTTGGAGCGGCTCTGCTGAGTGAAGAGAGAACTCCAGGTACGAGCCAATCAGAAGCCATCCTTAGACAGCAGCAGTAGGACTCTGACCTCTGACCTCCCTCTTCTTCTCCCCTTCAGCAGTGAAACAGCTGGTCGCCCCCTGCTGGCTGCTGGAGGAGTTTGTGGTGACGACAGAGTGTTCGCTGTGTAACGCCTTCCAGTCCGTGAGTGTCCCTGAACGCCTCCACAGGTTCTCTTCACAAACAGCTGACTGCTCACGTTGTTGTTGTTGTTGTTGTTGTTGTTGTTGTTCAGAGGTCGTGGTCGTCCTGCGAACTGACAGGATACGTGGAGAGAGTCAACTGCACCCGATCCAACCGAGACGAGTACAAGAGGTTTGTTTACTTTGTTTACTCTACTGTCTGTTTACTGAACTCTACTGACTGTTTACTGAACTCTACTGTCTGTTTACTGAACTCTACTGTCTGTTTACTGAACTCTACTGACTGTTTACTGAACTCTACTGTCTGTTTACTGAACTCTACTGACTGTTTACTGAACTCTACTGTCTGTTTACTGAACTCTACTGTCTGTTTACTGAACTCTACTGACTGTTTACTGAACTCTACTGTCTGTTTACTGAACTCTACTGACTGTTTACTGAACTCTACTGTCTGTTTACTGAACTCTACTGTCTGTTTACTGAACTCTACTGACTGTTTACTGAACTCTACTGTCTGTTTACTGAACTCTACTGACTGTTTACTGAACTCTACTGTCTGTTTACTGAACTCTACTGTCTGTTTACTGAACTCTACTGACTGTTTACTGAACTCTACTGTCTGTTTACTGAACTCTACTGACTGTTTACTGTACTCTACTGTCTGTTTACTGAACTCTACTGTCTGTTTACTGAACTCTACTGACTGTTTACTGAACTCTACTGTCTGTTTACTGAACTCTACTGACTGTTTACTGTACTCTACTGTCTGTTTACTGAACTCTACTGCTGTTTACTGAACTCTACTGACTGTTTACTGACTCTACTGTCTGTTTACTGAACTCTACTGACTGTTTACTGTACTCTACTGTCTGTTTACTGAACTCTACTGACTGTTTACTGAACTCTACTGACTGTTTACTGAACTCTACTGACTGTTTACTGTACTCTACTGACTGTTTACTGAACTCTACTGTCTGTTTACTGAACTCTACTGACTGTTTACTGTACTCTACTGTCTGTTTACTGAACTCTACTGACTGTTTACTGTACTCTACTGTCTGTTTACTGAACTCTACTGACTGTTTACTGTACTCTACTGTCTGTTTACTGAACTCTACTGACTGTTTACTGTACTCTACTGTCTGTTTACTGAACTCTACTGACTGTTTACTGAACTCTACTGTCTGTTTACTGTACTCTACTGACTGTTTACTGTACTCTACTGACTGTTTACTGTACTCTACTGTCTGTTTACTGAACTCTACTGTCTGTTTACTTAACTCTACTGTCTGTTTACTGTACTCTACTGTCTGTTTACTGAACTCTACTGTCTGTTTACTGAACTCTACTGAACTCTACTGTCTGTTTACTGAACTCTACTGACTGTTTACTGTACTCTACTGTCTGTTTACTGAACTCTACTGACTGTTTACTGTACTCTACTGTCTGTTTACTGAACTCTACTGACTGTTTACTGAACTCTACTGACTGTTTACTGAACTCTACTGACTGTTTACTGTACTCTACTGACTGTTTACTGTACTCTACTGTCTGTTTACTTAACTCTACTGACTGTTTACTGTACTCTACTGTCTGTTTACTGAACTCTACTGACTGTTTACTGTACTCTACTGTCTGTTTACTTAACTCTACTGACTGTTTACTGTACTCTACTGTCTGTTTACTGAACTCTACTGACTGTTTACTGAACTCTACTGTCTGTTTACTGTACTCTACTGACTGTTTACTGTACTCTACTGACTGTTTACTGTACTCTACTGTCTGTTTACTGAACTCTACTGTCTGTTTACTTAACTCTACTGTCTGTTTACTTAACTCTACTGTCTGTTTACTGAACTCTACTGCTGTTTACTGTATTACTGTAATCTGTGTTTAGTACCTGATGTTTACTGTCTCCTGTCTGTTTATGAATCTACTGTCTGTTTTGTGTTGTTTGTTGTTTACTGTACCTACTGACTGTTTATGTACTTACTGCTGTTTACTGTATCACTGCTGTTTACTGACTTACTGTCTGTTTACTAACTCTACTGCTTTTACTGTATGTGTTTTTGTTTTGTTGAACTCTACTGTCTGTTTACTGAACTCTACTGAACTCTACTGTCTGTTTACTTAACTCTACTGACTGTTTACTGAAGTTGACTGACTGTTGACCATCTAAAGGACCGTGGCGATTCTGCCAAGATGTTAAATTAAATCAAACTAGATTTTTATTCATTTATAAATCTACTTTTAATGGTTCAAGAAAAACATCAAAACAAACCATCAGATTAAAAATCAGAACTTTATTGACATGAAGGGGTTCAGGTCTACAGATGAAGGGGTTCAGGTCTACAGATGAAGGGGTTCAGGTCTACAGATGAAGGGGTTCAGGTCTACAGATGAAGGGGTTCAGGTCTATAGATGAAGGGGTTCAGGTCTATAGATGAAGGGGTTCAGGTCTATAGATGAAGGGGTTCAGGTCTATAGATGAAGGGGTTCAGGTCTATAGATGAAGGGTTCAGGTCTACAGATGAAGGGGTTCAGGTCTACAGATGAAGGGGTTCAGGTCTACAGATGAAGGGGTTCAGGTCTACAGATGAAGGGGTTCAGGTCTATAGATGAAGGGTTCAGGTCTATAGATGAAGGGGTTCAGGTCTATAGATGAAGGGGTTCAGGTCTACAGATGAAGGGTTCAGGTCTATAGATGAAGGGGTTCAGGTCTACAGATGAAGGGGTTCAGGTCTAGAGATGAAGGGGTTCAGGTCTATAGATGAAGGGGTTCAGGTCTATAGATGAAGGGGTTCAGGTCTATAGATGAAGGGGTTCAGGGTTCAGGTCTATAGATGAAGGGGTTCAGGGTTCAGGTCTATAGATGAAGGGGTTCAGGTCTATAGATGAAGGGGTTCAGGGTTCAGGTCTATAGATGAAGGGGTTCAGGGTTCAGGTCTATAGATGAAGGGGTTCAGGTCTATAGATGAAGGGGTTCAGGTCTATAGAGAAAGGGTTCAGGTCTATAGATGAAGGGGTTCAGGTCTATGATGAAGGGGTTCAGGTCTATAGATGAAGGGGTTCAGGTCTATAGATGAAGGGGTTCAGGTCTACAGATGAAGGGGTTCAGGTCTATAGATGAAGGGGTTCAGGTCTATAGATGAAGGGGTTCAGGTCTATAGATGAAGGGGTTCAGGTCTATAGATGAAGGGTTCAGGTCTATAGATGAAGGGGTTCAGGGTTCAGGTCTATAGATGAAGGGGTTCAGGGTTCAGGTCTATAGATGAAGGGGTTCAGGTCTACAGATGAAGGGGTTCAGGTCTATAGAGAAAGGGTTCAGGTCTATAGATGAAGGGGTTCAGGTCTACAGATGAAGGGGTTCAGGTCTATAGATGAAGGGGTTCAGGTCTATAGATGAAGGGGTTCAGGTCTATAGATGAAGGGGTTCAGGTCTATGTGCCCCCCTCCCCCAGCTGCCGGTCCACCGTGATGGAGGAACATCTCTTCTGGAAGTTCGAGGCGGCCATGTTGGCCCTGACGGCCGTCTTCGCCGTCCTGGTGGTGATCCGGCAGCGTTGGCTGGACCGCCTCGCCTCCGAGAAGGTCCGCCGCCAGATCGAGTCCATCTAGGAGACCAGGACCTGGACCTGGCTCTGAGGTCTGTCAGGGATCAGGACTAAATGAAACCTGCAGACTTTGTTTTCATTGAGACAAAAACCAACCAGCTGTTTGAACGTTGATCAGAAAGAAGTAAAGTTATGTTTCATCAGTTTACTTAAAAATAGATTCACAAGTATTTTAAACAAACTACAGAAGGAGACCAGACCAGGTCAGACCTGAGACCAGGTCTGACCTGAGACCTGGTCTGACCATCACTGCTTCTGGTTTACAATTAAATTGTCAAGTTCTAACATTAGAATTATTAATATGTAGGTGAATGTGATGGCGTCTGAGTTCTGTTGATTAAAGATGTGGTGGTGGTGATGATGATGATGGTGATGATGATGATGGTGATGGTGATGGTGATGATGATGATGATGATGATGGTGATGGTGATGATGGTGATGGTGATGGTGATGATGATGATGATGGTGATGATGGTGATGATGATGATGATGGTGGTGATGATGATGATGATGATGGTGATGATGATGGTGGTGATGATGATGATGATGATGGTGATGGTGATGATGATGGTGATGATGATGATGATGATGGTGATGATGATGATGATGGTGATGATGGTGATGGTGATGATGGTGGTGATGGTGATGATGATGGTGATGATGATGATGATGGTGATGATGATGATGGTGATGATGATGATGATGATGGTGGTGATGGTGATGATGATGATGATGATGGTGATGATGATGATGGTGATGATGATGATGGTGATGGTGATGATGATGATGATGGTGATGATGATGATGATGGTGATGATGGTGATGATGATGATGATGGTGATGATGGTGATGATGATGATGTGGTGATGATGGGTCGGCCTCTTGAGGCTCAGACGTCGGAGCGTCTTTAAACCAGCAGGAGGTTATTATTCATTTTAGGGTTCGACTGTAATTATATTTGGTTTCTGACTAAATAAAATGATAATTTGAAACAAAGTTCCTGATTATTTACTTAATGAATGTTTTGTGTATTTTATTCCCAAAAGTTTCCTTTGAACTTCAAACAAAGTAAAACTAGAAGAGTTTAAACTAAAAGAACAAACTTTATTCATGATCAGAGAAACTGAATTTAAAGACGTTTTCTTTGTTGATAAACAAACGAGCCCATTCATAAAGCTCTGCTGGTCATAAATAATACTTAACCATATTCAGTCCCCACTTCCTGTCTGATCAAATCCATTCAACAAGTTACAAATGATTACATTTATTAATTATAACAAACGTGTTGATAACTTCCTGGATTCTGACGTCATCTGTCCGTCTCTCAATCAAAGAGTCTTAAAACCACCGGTTGATTGGCTCGTAGGCCGTCGGTTGATTGGCTCGTAGGCCGTCAGTTGATTGGCTCGTAGGCCGAGGCCGCCGCCCTCTTCCGCACGCAGACACAGACTCCACCCAGCAGCAGGAGGACCATGGGGGTCCCCAGACCGACGGCCATCATGGTGAGGACCATCGGGGAGAAGGAGTCGGCGGGCGGCGAGCCGACGCCCAGCAGCACCGTCCTGAGGAGGCAAAGAGTCTTTAGTCGGGTTCATCGGGACCACGAGGCCCAAGCGGAGAATCATCACACGGACCAGCTGAGGAACTTGGTGCTGTTGTAGAACGGGTCCCCCGCCAGGCCGAAGCTCGTGTTGAGGCCGAACGCTTGCGGTTCTGCGTAGAACCCTCGGATCAGACCAGAGGCCACCGCCGCCCGCTCGCCGCTCTGAGGCCGCGGGGCGGAGTGACGGCACGGCGTGGCGAACTCCAGAGCCGGGTCGGACCGCCGGTACGCCACCGGCTTCCACTGGAGGAACCCCAGAACCTCAGAGCTGCCGTTCACCGAGGACACCCACTGAGACACCTGAGAGGTCAGAGGTCAGACAGCTGAGAGCAACTAATACTCATGAGTCATTTATATCATGTGGATCGATCACGTTGTTTATTCTGTACATATATTATACTATAGAATAGTATATTATATACGGTCACTGCATACGGGTCACTGCATACGGGTCACTGCATGCGGGTCACTGCATACGGGTCACGGCATACGGTCACTGCATACGGGTCACTGCATACGGTCACTGCATACGGGTCACTGCATACGGTCACTGCATGCGGGTCACTATACGGGCCACTGCATGCGGGTCACTGCATACGGGTCACTATACGGGCCACTGCATACGGTCACTGCATACGGGTCACTATACGGGCCACTGCATGCGGTCACTGCATACGGTCACTGCATACGGGTCACTGCATACGGTCACTGCATGCGGGTCACTGCATACGGTCACTGCATACGGGTCACTATATGGGTCACTGCATACGGTCACTGCATGCGGGTCACTATACGGGCCACTGCATGCGGGTCACTGCATACGGTCACTGCATACGGGTCACTATACGGGCCTATCGGTCACTATACGGGTCACTATACGGGTCACTGCATACGGGTCACTATACGGGCCACTGCATGCGGGTCACTGCATACGGTCACTGCATACGGGTCACTATACGGGCCACTGCATGCGGGTCACTGCATACGGTCACTGATACGGGCCACTGCACGGTCACTGCATACGGGTCACTATACGGGCCACTGCATACGGGTCACTGCATGCGGTCACTGCATACGGGTCACTGCATGCGGGTCACTGCATACGGGTCACTGCATACGGTCACTGCATACGGGTCACTGCATACGGGTCACTGCATGCGGGTCACTGCATACGGGTCACTGCATGCGGGTCACTGCATGCGGGTCACTGCATACGGTCACTGCATACGGTCACTGCATACGGGTCACTGCATACGGGTCACTGCATGCGGGTCACTGCATACGGGTCACTGCATGCGGGTCACTGCATGCGGGTCACTGCATACGGTCACTGCATACGGGTCACTGCATACGGGTCACTGCATGCGGGTCACTGCATACGGGTCACTGCATGCGGGTCACTGCATACGGTCACTGCATACGGTCACTGCATACGGTCACTGCATGCGGGTCACTATACGGGCCACTGCATGCGGGTCACTGCATACGGGTCACTATACGGGTCACTGCATACGGGTCACTATACGGGCCACTGCATACGGGTCACTGCATACGGTCACTGCATGCGGGTCACTATACGGGCCACTGCATGCGGGTCACTGCATACGGTCACTGCATACGGGTCACTATACGGGTCACTGCATACGGGTCACTATACGGGCCACTGCATACGGTCACTGCATACGGGTCACTATACGGGCCACTGCATGCGGGTCACTGCATACGGGTCACTATACGGGCCACTGCATACGGTCACTGCATACGGGTCACTATACGGGCCACTGCATACGGGTCACTATACGGGCCACTGCATGCGGGTCACTGCATACGGTCACTGCATACGGGTCACTGCATACGGTCACTGCATGCGGGTCACTGCATACGGTCACTGCATACGGGTCACTGCATACGGGTCACTATACGGGCACTGCATGCGGGTCACTGCATACGGGTCACTATACGGGCCACTGCATACGGGTCACTATACGGGCCACTGCATGCGGGTCACTGCATACGGTCACTGCATACGGGTCACTATACGGGTCACTGCATACGGGTCACTATACGGGCCACTGCATGCGGGTCACTGCATACGGTCACTGCATACGGGTCACTGCATACGGGTCACTATACGGGTCACTGCATGCGGGTCACTGCATACGGTCACTGCATACGGGTCACTGCATACGGTCACTGCATACGGGTCACTGCATACGGGTCACTGCATACGGTCACTGCATACGGGTCACTGCATACGGTCACTGCATACGGGTCACTGCATACGGGTCACTGCATACGGGTCACTGCATACGGGTCACTGCATACGGGTCACTGCATACGGGTCACTGCATGCGGGTCACTGCATACGGTCCATCGGTCACTATACGGGTCACTGCATACGGGTCACTATACGGGCCACTGCATGCGGGTCTGCATACGGGTCTGCATACGGTCACTGCATACGGTCTGCATACGGGTCACTATACGGGCCTCATCGGGTCACAGTCACTGCATGGTCACTGCACGGTCACTGGCACTGGGTCACTGCATACGGTCACTGCATCGGTCACTGATACGGGTCACTATACGGTCACTGCATACGGGTCACTGCATACGGTCACTGCATACGGTCACTGCATACGGTCACTGCATACGGGTCACTGCATACGGTCACTGCATACGGGTCACTGCATACGGTCACTGCATACGGGTCACTGCATGCGGTCACTGCATACGGTCACTGCATACGGGTCACTGCATACGGTCACTGCATGCGGTCACTGCATACGGTCACTGCATACGGGTCACTGCATACGGGTCACTGCATACGGTCACTGCATACGGGTCACTGCATACGGGTCACTGCATACGGGTCACTGCATACGGGTCACTGCATACGGTCACTGCATACGGGTCACTGCATGCGGTCACTGCATACGGTCACTGCATACGGGTCACTGCATACGGTCACTGCATACGGGTCACTGCATACGGGTCACTGCATACGGTCACTGCATACGGGTCACTGCATACGGTCACTGCATACGGTCACTGCATACGGTCACTGCATACGGGTCACTATACGGTCACTGCATACGGGTCACTATACGGGCACTGCATGCGGGTCACTGCATACGGGTCACTGCATATGGTCACTGCATGCGGGTCACTGCATACGGGTCACTATACGGGACTGCATGCGGTCACTGCATACGGTCACTGCATCGGGTCACGGGGTCCTGCATGCGGTCACTGCATACGGTCTGCATACGGGTCACTGCATACGGTCACTGCATACGGGTCACTGCATACGGGTCACTGCATACGGGTCACTGCATACGGTCACCGCATGCTTCTATGAGTCCATCTTTCTTCAGTTCTCAGAGGTGAGTTTCTCTTAAAGAGACAGCGCGACTGGGTTCTAACTTCCTGTTGATCACCTTGAATATCGACGGCGTGAACTCGTCGTCGATGGATCGATGGACCTCCACTCTGCTCAGAGGATTAGCCCCGCCCACCGCCTGCAGCTCCAATAGGAACCGGGAACGAGCCGCCCGCGGCGGCACGCCATCAAGCCACACCCTCAACTGGGAGGAGTTATCCGTGTGGAGGAGGCGGGGCCAGGTCTGATCCCGCCCTTCTGACTCAAACACAGAGAGCTGGAAAAAGATAAATACATACAAATTAAGTTTTAATAATTAATCTCAAACTACAATAAAACTCGTCAGGGTCACGTGGCGGTTTCTGACCTGCAGGCACAGCGACCCGTTGGCGAAGGCGGCGGCGGCGCCGCACAGCAGAGCGCTCAGACCCGACAGGTTGAGGCGAGACCAGGTGAAGTCCTGCAGCTCGTACGCAGGGAAGAGGTCAGAGGTCGGGTCGGCCGTGTCGTTCACGTCATCGTACTCCAACAGCTGGAAAAACATCATAGAACCACAGTTACATGCCAAAAGTTACTAATGAGTCAAATTAATTGTTTCTTTAAGGTGGACTGGCTGGTGTTGGTAGATTTAAGGTGGACAGACTGGTGTTAGTAGATTTAAGGTGGACAGACTGGTGTTAGCAAGTTTAAGGTGGACTGGCTAGGTTGGTAGATTTAAGATGGACTGGCTAGGTTGGCAGGTTTAAGGTGGACAGACTGATGTTAGCAGGTTTAAGGTGGACAGACTGGTGTTAGCAGGTTTAAGGTGGACTGGCTGGTGTTGGTAGATTTAAGGTGGACAGACTGGTGTTAGTAGATTTAAGGTGGACAGACTGGTGTTAGCAAGTTTAAGGTGGACTGGCTAGGTTGGTAGATTTAAGGTGGACTGGCTAGGTTGGTAGATTTACGGTGGACGTTTCTGACCCTGCTGAAGACGAGGGCGGAGCTGTACAGGATGCTGCTCTCTGGCTCCACCTTCAGGCTGCCGCTGATGTTACGAGCCTCAAACTGAGTCCAGTTCACCTGAGAGATAAAAACACCAGAACATCAGGTGAGGAAGAGGAGCACAGACCCTGACAGAGGAAGAGGAAGAGGAGCACAGACCCTGACAGAGGAAGAGGAAGAGGAGCACAGACCCTGACAGAGGAAGAGGAAGAGGAAGAGGAGCACAGACCCTGACAGAGGAAGAGGAAGAGGAGCACAGACCCTGACAGAGGAAGAGGAAGAGGAGCACAGACCGTGACAGAGGAAGAGGAAGAGTTGGTGTGGACCAGCAGCAGTGTTGGCGCCCCCTGGCTGCAGAAGAGGAAGTGCAGTGTGTCGTTGACTCCCACGGCTCTCACGTGCAGCAGGTCTCCACCAGGAGGCGGAGCCAGAGAGCCGGGGTTCAGCTCTACCGTTAACTGGAGGAGAGAAGAAGAGCCGGAGTCAGGCTTCTGAAGAACAGACCTGTTGTATACACACACACATATATATATATATATATATATATATATATATATATATACACACCCACATACACATACATATTATATAACATGTTATATATAATATATAAACATATGTTATATATAACATGTTTTTCTAAAAGTAAAAGTACTAATACCACCAAAGTCCTGTGTTGAAAACTTTACTTTAAGAATTTAAATATATGAAATCAGTTTATAATAAACTGTTTCAGATTACGTACATGAAGTTATAAATGTGAGATGTAGTCCTCCCATACATACTAATGATCACAATATTAATACATATTAATACATCAACAGTTGTGGAGTACTTCCACATTAGGAGTACTTTTACTCTCCATACTTAAAGTAAATATTGTTGGTAATACTCCTGTACTTTTACAGTTGTAAATGCAGTACTTGTACTTGTAATGGAGTATCTTATAAAGTACTTTGAGTTCAATCCAACTAATGTAAGAAGTAAAAGTAGAAAGTATCACAACATGGAAGTACAAGTACCTCAAAGTAAAGTACTTGAGTTAAAGTACTTTGAGTAATTCAACTTTGAATCCGAGGTGCAACAAATCAAAGTAAAACTTCCCCTTCATGTTTTCATAATGTGGTATTTATATCATTTATGATAATCAATGTTTGTTGGTTATTCTTTTCTTGAGTGGTTTAAAATGACCGACACGAAGTCCGATTAGTTAATTTAATTTAGTTAAATATAAAAATATATAAATATATAAATGTTCACGAGAGGAACTTTCACTCAGTTTCACTTCCGGTTTCTTTAACTGGATATTTAACATAAAGACGAACAGTTTAAAGTATTTACTCACGTTTCTCCCGAAAGAACTGTGAAACAGACTGAGGACAGAGAACAGGAAAACGAGAGAAGAAGAAGAAAGAGAAGAAGAAGCTCCGCTGCTCCGCTTCCACGCCGCCGCCATCGTTGTTGTGACCGAGCGGAGGAGAGTCACATGACCAGAGCCGGTATGACCCGCCCTGCTCGACCTACTCGGCCTCTGATTGGCTGACCGTGCTCTCACTCTCACCGCAACCAACGGAGGAAACGAGAAGCAGCCAATCAGAGGCGGGAAGGGCGGGTACCTCCGCGGTCAGCTGACCCTTTACAACCCTGATCAGCAGGATGATTGCTTCAGTCTCATGAAGACAAAAGAACCTTTACATAAATATATCAATCAAAGTAAATAAATAAACCACTCAGAGCTGAAGAGATGAAACCGTTTCATTTCTGACAAAAACACACACACACACACACACATATATATATATACATATATATACATATATATACATATATATATATACATATATATATACATATATATATATATACATATACATATACATATACATATATATATA
>JACSYO010001350.1:2500-18438 GCA_016806645.1 Ophiodon elongatus | reverse complement strand
AGGAGTAGAATAGGAGATGAAACAGTTTCAACAGACACAAACCTTTTGACTGTTTGACAGACGACATCATCATCAGAGGAGATGGAGTCTTGGTTCTGCTGGGTCCCTCTTGTGATCCTGTTCAGAAGCATCTGGGCTGACCCGGCCTCCTCCCCGCACTACACCATCCACCAGGACCAGGTCAGCTTCGACCGGGCCGCCGAGGACTGCTCCCCCGGCTTCCTCAGCACCCTCGCCACCCAGCAGGAGGTTTCAGACATCCTCGGGCTCATCTCCCGGTCCACGTCAGCCAATCAGGAAGAATTCACCTTCTGGGTCGGGCTGAGGATGGTCAAGAATGATTGTGTCGTTCCCACTCTGCCACTGAGAGGATTCAAGTGGACGGAGAACGACAGCCAGGAATCGAACGTGAGCCGCTGGATCGAGGAACCAAAGCACACCTGCACGACGGTCCGCTGTGCAGCACTGAAGGGGGAGTGGGACGGATCGAAGGTGACCAGGTGGGGTCTGATCCCTGTCACCTGTAAGAACACTTACCAGTCCATATGCAAGCTGAGAGACAGAGAGACCCCTGTTGAACCACAAGCACCTGGACCTCCAAAACCACAAGCACCTGAACCTCCAAAACCACAAGCACCTGAACCTCCAAAACCAGAAGCAACTGAACCTCCAAAACCAGAAGCAACTGAACCTCCAAAACCAGAAGCAACTGAACCTCCAAAACCAGAAGCAACTGAACCTCCAAAGCCGGCAAAACAAGAACCTAGACCTGCAACACAAAGACCAGAACCAGCTATTCCTGAACCTGGACTTCCTTCCCCAGGACCAAAACCAGAAACTGACCTGAAGCCTGAAAATGGCCCTGAACTGCAGGGACCTGATCCTAATCCTGGTTCGGATTCCTGCCAGAACCCCCTCAACCTCAGTGCTCGCTCCATTAGTTTTGAGAACAGCAGCAGAATGCAGGTGGAGTGCTGGTCCACAGACCAGGTGGAGCTTCGTTGCTGGGGCCGTCCCGCTGTTTGGCGGCTGCTGGACGACTCCCCCGTCAACTTCACCACCGTCTGCCTGCCGTGTGAGAACGGCTTCCGGAAGGACATTTCTGGAAGCTGTGTGGACGTGGACGAGTGCAGCGGCAGCAGCGCCCCCTGCAGGCACACCTGCCTAAACACGGAGGGCTCCTACAGGTGCTTCTGCTCCGATGAGGACGGGAAACACCACAACGAGGACTCGCCGGCCTGCGCAGATACGACCACGAGCGGTATCCTGATCCCGGTGTTGGTCGCCGTGGCGGCGCTGGCGGTGCTGGTGGTCGTTGTCGCGGTGATGGTAAAATGTTGCCTGATGAGGCAATCGAAGAAACAGGCCATGAAAAAGGTTGAGAAAATGGCGATGAAGAGCAACGAGGGCAGGGATTCCTTCGACACAGCCAATGAGAAAGTACCGTGAGAGAAGAGAGCTGTGATTGGTCGTGCCTGGCAGTGACATCATCAGTGTTTCTCCAAAATCACGCAAACTTTCCAGGAAGCTTGAAAAAGTTTATTTTTTCAGTTTTCATTTTTTTTCTCAAACCACATTTTCTGAAGTTAAAATATTTTTCAGTAAATTTTGTTTTCTGTTGCAGTGATTCTTGTTTCCAGGTAACAGGAACTCACCTGGATACAGGAACTCACCTGGATACAGTAACCTGTTACCTGGATACAGGAACTCACCTGGATACAGTAACCTCTTACCTGGATACAGGAACTCACCTGGATACAGGAACTCACC
Source organism: Ophiodon elongatus (assembly GCA_016806645.1). Lineage (NCBI taxonomy): Eukaryota > Metazoa > Chordata > Actinopteri > Perciformes > Hexagrammidae > Ophiodon > Ophiodon elongatus. The sequence goes on along the minus strand of JACSYO010001350.1, from coordinate 16,668 downwards.
TGGATACAGTAACCTGTTACCTGGATACAGTAACCTGTTACGTGGATACAGGAACTCACCTGGATACAGGAACTCACCTGGATACAGGAACTCACCTGGATACAGTAACCTGTTACCTGGATCCAGGTGAGTTCCTGTATCCAGGTAACAGGCACTCACCTGGAACTCACCTGTATCCAGGAACTCATCTGTATCCAGGTAACAGGAACTCACCTGTATCCAGGTAACAGGAACTCACCTGTATCCAGGTAACAGGAACTCACCTGTATCCAGGTAACAGGAACTCACCTGTATCCAGGTAACAGGAACTCACCTGTATCCAGGTAACAGTAACTTACATGTATCCAGGTAACAGGAACTCACCTGTATCCAGGTAACAGGAACTCACCCGTATCCAGGTAACAGGAACTCATCTGTATCCAGGTGGATTCCTCTGACCTGAGCTCTTCCTGGAAATAACAAAAGAGAACATTCACAAACCTCTGACTTTGTTTTTACTCAATCAAAGTAATTATCTATCATTTCAACAGAATATTGAATAAATGTTATCAATAAAATTATTGTTTTAAAGCAAAAAGTTCTTTTTTTTAAATTGCCAGTGAAAATGTATTTTTATAGTTTTCGACACGAACTTCATGAACAGGTTTAAATTGAATCTGTTGTATTTCTTATTCTGTATATGAGTTTTAATCTGCCTGAAAATAACTTTAACTTTATTAAAATAAGGAAAGTTGTTTTTACTTTTTGATCAATAAAGATTATTGCTATTTAAAATATATATATATATATATACACACACATATATTTATATATATAAATAAATAAATGTGTGTGTGTGTGTGTGTGTGTGTTAAATAAACATTTTTAACATTTGAATATTCTTGTCACATTATACCACGTTAGGAATATAATTAATAGTAAATATATAAGTTCTCATGAACACTGTTTTAATCGTGTATATATATTTATATATATATATATATATATATATATATATATATATATATATACATATATATATATATACTTGTTTCATCCAGCAGGTGGCAGCATTACTTCAAGAAAACACACTGAAACAGACCAGAATGTGTCCAGGTCCAACAGACCAGAATGTGTCCAGGTCCAACAGACCAGACTGAGACCATACCAACAGACCAGAATGTGTCCAGGTCCAACAGAACAGACTGGGACCAGATCCAACAGACCAGAGTGCGACCAGGTCCAACAGACCAGAATGTGTCCAGGTCCAACAGACCAGAATGTGTCCAGGTCCAACAGACCAGACTGAGACCATACCAACAGACCAGAATGTGTCCAGGTCCAACAGAACAGACTGGGACCAGATCCAACAGACCAGACTGCGACCAGGTCCAACAGACCAGAGTCGGAACAGGTCCAACAGACCAGACTCAGACCAGGTCCAACAGACCAGAATGTGTCCAGGTCCAACAGAACAGACTGGGACCAGATCCAACAGACCAGACTGCAACCAGGTCCAACAGACCAGACTGAGACCAGGTCCAACAGACCAGAATGGGACCAGATCCAACAGACCAGACTGGGACCTGATCCAACAGACCAGATTGAGACCAGGTCCAACAGACCAGAGTGGGACCAGGTCCAACAGACCAGAATGGGACCAGACAGAAAAGTGATGACAGAACAAAAGAAACATCTATTGACACACAACGCCCCACAACGCCCCTGGTTGCCCCTGGAGGCCGCTGGTTGCCCTGGAGGCCCCTGGTTGCCCTGGAGGCCCCTGGTGGCCCCTGGTGGCCCCTGAAGGCCTTAAACAGCTGACAGACAAAACTAATCAACCCAATAACGATGTAACGGCAGAAGCCTTCTTCTTCCTCACATGATCTGACCCCATTGTTCAGGTAAACTCCCTCACCTGTTGTCTGCAGCATGGTGACTGACAGGAAAGGAAGTGTGTGTGTGTGTGTGTGTGTGTGTGTGTGTTTGGATAGTTGGACTGATGAAACACAGTTGAAGAGTTCAGAGGAGAAACAAAGTCATCAACATGACTTTAATAACAGGCTGCAGCACACACACACACACACACACACCACACACACACACACACCACGCACACACACCACGCACACACACGTTAAAACTACGATGCGATGATCCTGCAGTGACTCGTCTTCATCAATGAAGAGAAAACAACATGTTTAAATATGCATTGATATAGACCCAAAATAAAATAACATACCTCACTCTCACGGCCCCAAACAAAAGAGGGCCCCATAAGAAAGTGACCTGTCTCACTCTCACGGCCCCAAACAAAAGAGGGCCCCATAAGAAAGTGACCTGTCTCACTCTCACGGCCCCAAAGAAAGTGACCTGTCTCATTCTCATGGCCCCTAAAACAAGAGGACCCCTAAAAAGTGATGTACTTCACTTCTAGGGCCCCTACACATTGATGTACCTCCCTTTCATGGCCTGCTGGAGTCTGTAAGTCTGAGTGAGGAGGTCATGGACAGGTGACAGGTGAGTTGGTCTCTGCATGAGACAGGATAATTATTACTGAGAAGCTTTTAGTGTGACGGCTGCAGGATTTACAGTCCTGTGAGTCACACCGAAACCTTAAACCTCCTCCTCTTCAGGGTCTGAGTCTTGAATCACAAACAGGAACCATCAACCTACACACTGTACAATGATGTCGTCACAGAACTCTGATGACTTCCAGGCTTTTAAACAGGGTCAAAGGGTGTCATGGACCACCATGGCCTCCGTCTCATGGACCTGAAACAGTCCATCAGCTACTGGAAAACAAGGCAGCTCAGATCTGGTGGGTCCACACTCACCAAATGTCCCACTGTCCCAAGGGAAGGACACCAGGTGAGACCAAATGTCCCTCTGTCCCAAGGGAAGGATACCAGGTGAGACCAAATGTCCCTCTGTCCCAAGGGAAGGATACCAGGTGAGACCAAATGTCCCTCTGTCCCAAGGGAAGGACACCAGGTGAGACCAAATGTCCCTCTGTCCCAAGGGAAGGACACCAGGTGAGACCAAATGTCCCACTGTCCCAAGGGAAGGACACCAGGTGAGACCAAATGTCCCTCTGTCCCAAGGGAAGGATACCAGGTGAGACCAAATGTCCCTCTGTCCCAAGGGAAGGATACCAGGTGAGACCAAATGTCCCTCTGTCCCAAGGGAAGGACACCAGGTGAGACCAAATGTCCTTCTGTCCCAAGGGAAGGATACCAGGTGAGACCAAATGTCCCTCTGTCCCAAGGGAAGGATACCAGGTGAGACCAAATGTCCCTCTGTCCCAAGGGAAGGATACCAGGTGAGACCAAATGTCCCTCTGTCCCAAGGGAAGGACACCAGGTGAGACCAAATGTCCCACTGTCAAAAGTTAAGGACACCAGTTGAACCCTTGGGCCAGGGACATGTCAAACTGGAGGTATTACACCAGTCAAAGTGGACCCAGAAAGACAGAGACTGGTCCATCTGGATACAGATCTCTGCGATTAAAATGAGTCCAGGTCTAACTGGTGACCTTTGTAAAAGGTCTAAAAAGTCCATAACTCTGCACTGAAGCTCAGATGTTACTAGTCCAAAAATATAAACCAAAGCTCTCACCCTGTCTCCAAAAGGTCAAGAGCTCTGCAATAAAGGTCGTAGTCCAGGTCTAACTGGTCCCGAACTCAGCAGTAAGTCGAGATACAAGTGGTTCACATTCAGCAGTGAGGTTTGTAGTTATGGTCTACCTGGTCCAAAACCTCTTATGCAAATCCAACACATTCTTCAATCTGCAGCATAACTCATAGTTCACGTCTAACCGGACCTAGACTCAGCTGTAAGGCCCTAAGTCCGAGTCCAAAAGGTCCATTCCACAACAATGCTCTTTATTCAGGTTCAACAGGTCCTGAGTTCTTCAGTGAGGTTATTATCAAATGTCCAGATGATCCAAAGCTCTGAAACAAGTTGATACAGATCTTACTGGCCACAACTTTGCAGTGAGGCCCAACTGGTCTGTTCTGGACCAGGGCTCTTGTCACAGGTCCAAAAAGTCAAGAACTCTGCAACAAGACTCTTGGTCCAGGTCCGACTGATTTAAAACTCTGCAGTGAGACTCTTACATCAGGGTTCGGGTAGGCTATATATATATATATATATATAATACACACATTTACATTTATTATATAATAATCACAATGTTGAGTTAATAATTATTGAGAACTTTTTTACTTTGATGTTTTGGAAACTTTCATGACAATAAAGACACGTTAGTTGAATGGAATATTTCAGTGTGTGTGTGAGAGAGTGTGTGAGTGTGAGAGAGTGTGTGTGTGAGTGTGTGTGAGTGTGTGTGAGTGTGTGTGTGAGTGTGTGTTGAGGAGGAGGAGACCTGCAGGAGGAGGAGGATCACATCGGTCTGCAGGTCACCATCATCACCTCCTCCTCCTCACAGCACTCTGCCTCTCTCTGCTCCTCCTGGCTCGGCTCGGCTCGGAACCCTTTCAACTGGACCAGGACCCACACAGACACGCAGACCGGGGCCAGGGCCAGGGCCAGGACCAGGACCAGGACCAGGAGCGGGCCCTGCAGGATCCTTGTTCCGGCCGCGGGCTCCCGTCATGCTCGGCGCGGTGAAGATGGAAGGGCACGAGGCTCCGGACTGGAGCGGATACTACAGCGAGGAGGTCGGTGACACTCAGCCCGTTTTACAGCCGCTCTCCCGGTCACTTAGAGGCTCTGGTACCCGGGTCTGCAGGTAGCGGTCTCTCTGGTAGCGGTCAGACCCGGGTAACAGAGGGTCTGGTACCCGGGTCGGGCCGCTGCAGACCCGGGTACCAGAGGCTCTGGTACCCGGGTCGGGCCGCTGCAGACCCGGTCACTCAGAGGCTCTGGTACCCGGGTCGGGCCGCTGCAGATCCGGTCCCGATGGATCCAGTAACAACAGCTCAACTTCAGATCAGTTGGTCCCGGAAGTAACGCACGCGGCGTTCCTCCACATTTAACTTTTATTACATGAAGTTATTCCATCAAACTGGATTCGTTTTCAAAAGAGACGATGAAATTCATTTAGATTTAAATATATATGGATAAGCGGTTTATTATAATAATTATATTATTAATAATAATAATAATAATGACTATTTTATTATCATTATTATTAATAACAACTAGTTTTATTATTAATAATAATGCTAATAATAATAAATATTAATTACTTATTAATCATAACTAATAAAGTTACTCGGCGCGAAGCGGGCCGATCAAAGCGCATGTTTTATGAATGAAATAGTTCAGTTATAATGAAAACATATTCAGCTCACAAGCAGTCCAGACTTCGATATAATAATAAATAAGATACATAAATAAAAGCTCTTAAATGTGTATTTTTTAAAAAGAAGTCATGAATGAAAGGCGGTTATTAATTTAAAAAAGGGGATGAAATAAAAACCTGATAATAAAGTTGGATTATTTGACAGAGCGCCCGCATTAAAGTCTGTGTTTAGTTTTCAAGATTGTAAGATGATTTTAAATTAGTAAATATATTTAACATGTGTATTATATAAATCATAAGTTATGTTTCGCTACAGTTCAACTGAATTCATCGAAAATGAATAATAATGAAATTTAAAACCAGTTGTTCATATGAAAGAATCCACTTCCTTAAATATTAATAACATGATATTACTCAACATTAATAATTAGTCTGATCACACTTCATATTCTAGTGAGTGTTAGGGTTAGAATATTACTTATGTATAATAAAGTCCGTCAGAGAAACAGCGCGAGCGGGTCAAATCTAAAGGACTCAAAATAGGATTTTAATTGTGGATATTAAAATGCCATCTAGTATTTCTAATATTATATGTAATATTACATATAATATGTATATTATATGTAATATATACTATATGTAATATTACATATAATATGTATATTATATGTAATGTATACTATATGTAATATTACATATAATAAAATGAAATGTCTGCAGCTGTCTCAGATCCACTGAAGTGAAAACGGAACAATAAACTGTTGGTTTGACAGCTTTCAATAATTATAACGATGAATTATAATAACGAATAATAACGAATAATAATAGTTAAATCAAATAAAAATAATTATTTATTCATTTTCAGTTTAACATGTAAACATGTTGAACTCATAAATGAACCCGTCTTTCTTATGTATTTTTTATTCTATAATATGTTATGTATATATACATAATACATACATAGTATATATTTGTTATTATAAGGTATTGGTTATTAATATAATTCATTAACAACTGAAATGGTTCAAACAGCATTAATGAAATAATTTCAATCGTCTTCAGTAGATTTTTGTTTGTTTGGTTTTTCGGAGATTAAAAAAGAAGAAGGATCTTTGGATTTCTATAATAACTTATTGAACTAATAATTAAAAGTGATATAAAAATAAAAACGGTTTATAAACAGCTTTTCAAATTAAAAGCTTTGCTTTTCAACCTTTATTTTAGGGTTAATTACGGATCGATTAAAGTTGTTTTATTTGATAATGATTTATGTAAACACCTTAACAACTGAAGCTTTAATATTGATCCATAACCACTAAGGAAAGCATCAGAAAATTATCTGATCAATCAATCAGAAATACTTAAAATACTTAAATAATCAGTAAATAAACTCAGTTAGCTCTGGTGCTGCTGGTTGGGTTCGGACCAGATCGGGTCCTGATCAGGACCAGATCAGGACCAGATTAGGACCAGATCAGGACCAGATCATTGAGGTTAGAGGTCAAACACAAACCTGGATATAAACTCTCTGTACTGGTCTGAGAAGACTGAACTGGTTTCATCTCATCTAAGTGGTTCTAACTGGTTTTAACTAATTCTGTCTCTCTGCAGGTGAATTGTGGTGGTGGGATGGGTTCTGGTTTACCTGGTTCTAGTTTTGGTCTAACTGGTTCTGGTCTAAAGAGTTCTGGTGTGGTGTAACTGGTTCTGGTGTAACTGGTCTGTCTCTGGTCTCTGTGCAGGTGTACTCTCCGATGGCGGGCGGTGGGATGGGTTCTGGTCTCGGGATGGGCTCCATGTCGGGCTACATGTCCGGCAGTGGGACTACGTCGGGTTCCTTCAACATGTCGTACAGCGGGACCGGTCTGAGCCCTGCCCCGGTGGGGGGAATGGGTGGCCCGGCTCCGGTGGCCATGTCAGGTTTGGGTGGGGGCGTGGCCTCGATGGGTGGCACTCTGAGCCCGTCCAGTATGAGCTCGGTGTCGGCCCAGCAGGCCTCGATGGGTCTGAACCCGTACGGGGGTATGAGTCCCACCATGAGCCCCGGCATGGCGTACGGCGGCGGCGGGCTGAACCGAGGCCGCGACAACAAGGCGTTCAGACGCAGCTACCCGCACGCCAAACCCCCCTACTCCTACATCTCACTCATCACCATGGCAATCCAACAGGCGCCCAGCAAGATGCTGACGCTGAGCGAGATCTACCAGTGGATCATGGACCTGTTCCCGTACTACCGGCAGAACCAGCAGCGCTGGCAGAACTCCATCCGGCACTCGCTGTCCTTCAACGACTGCTTCGTCAAGGTGTCGCGGTCGCCGGACAAACCGGGGAAGGGCTCGTACTGGACTCTGCACCCGGACTCTGGCAACATGTTCGAGAATGGCTGCTACCTGCGCCGCCAGAAGAGGTTCAAGTGCGAGAAGAAGATGCCGACGAAATCTGACGGCAGAAAGGAGCAGGGGGGAGGAGCGTCTCCCTCTGGGGACTCCATCAAACCTCCGGGACTCCTGGACTCCTCCTCGCTGCCCTCCTCCAGCCAGGCGTCCTCGACTCCTGGTCTGGACCTGCGGGGAGGCGTCGGCGGGCCATCGGACCTGAAGGTGTCTGGCTCCCAGCTGCTGTCCTCCCTGTCGTTACCCCCCCACTCCATGGCGCATGAGTCCCAACTGCACCTCAAAGGAGACCCCCACTACTCCTTCAACCACCCCTTCTCCATCAATAACTTAATGTCGTCCTCAGAGCAGCAGCACAAACTGGACCTGAAGGCCTACGAGGCGCTGCAGTACTCCTCCTACAGCGCTGGGGGTGCCTCCGGCCTTGGGGGTAGGACCATGGAGACTCTGGAGGCCTCCTACTACCAGGGGGTGTATCCCAGACCGCTCCTCAACACCTCCTAGTACCCGCTGCACTTGGACTCTTACTGTCTGCATGCAGCCGTCCTGGACTTCCTGTCTGACTGTGATGATGCTGAACCGGGTCGACTGAACTGAAGTCCTGCACTGTGACCAAACCAGGACTTAAAACCAGGACTTAAAACCAGGACTTAAAACCAGGACTTAAAACCAGGACTTAAAACCAGGACTTAAAGAGACGTGTTAACGCTCAGCCATTCAGCTGATCCCAGGTCTGTGTTCTCCTTTTACACACCGAGTCAAAACTAAAAGGTCTTTAAGGTTCCCCCCCACCGGTAGTCGGGACCCCTCAAGAGGTCACGAGGGCTCCGGAGGTAATTTAAAAGATGACAAATGTTAAAAACATTTGGATGTAAATGAATATCCGACCTGGACGATTCGTTCTGTGACAGGGTTAGGGTTAGGGGGTTAGGGGTTAGAGGTTAGAGGGTTAGGGTTAGGGGGTTAGAGGGTTAGGGTTAGAGGGTTAGGGGTTAGACGGTTAGGGTTAGGATAGGGTTAGAGGGTTAAGGTTAGAGGGTTAGGGGTTAGAGGGTTAGGGTTAGGATAGGGTTAGAGGGTCTGGACAAAAAAGTGAACTGGTTTCTTTGTAAACTGGTTTCCTGGAGCTCAAAGTGAGAATAAAGAACTCAGCGGACCCTACGGGGCCCTGAAAGCTTCACTATCAATAGTTTTTTGGTAATTCGATTTTTAATTCAACTGGTGCCCACCGGCACAGCGGATCCCAACTGATGGATCTGGACCCCCCTACAAAGCGGTCTTGCAGTTGTAGGCGACTGGATGATGATTCATAGCGTTTCACCGACGTGATGACTAACCCAACTCTAACTCCCATTATGCATTGCACAAGGATGTCTTCTCATCTGAAAGAGTGAATGAATGATCAGTTTTACTTTGGCGGGGCTTTGCAGATACTTCCTGTTCGTTCAAGTTGTGATCAGTCATTTTCAAACATTTTAAAATCTTAATAAAATAAAATAAAAAATAAGGGTTAGTTAAAACTAAGCCTTGTCATCCTCGTCGCGAATTGTTTTATTTATTTTTTATATCATTAATGTGCTGAGACCCCTCAGAGGGCCCCGAGGGCCCCAAGCCACAGGTTGAACCGCAGATTTTAAGAATTTCAGTTTGCTGATGAGTTCAAGGTCAAATTAATTATTTTTAATGAACGAAGGATTTATTTCTCCCACAACCTCGTGTGCCTCTCTGCTGACCTCCTTAGGGGTCGCGATCCTAAGAGTGAGAAACCCGTCTGCCTCTCTGCTGACCTCCTGAGAGGTCGCGACCCTAAGAGTGAGAAACCCCCACAAGGATCAAAGGCTTCGGGTCTAGAGGGCTGTGTGTCGTCTGTATCCGGGCAGATTTCAATCTATTGATCCAATTGAATTATATATTCTCAGAAAACTGAGGGAGAAAGGTTTAATACAAATGTTTAATACTTCATCAAATATGAAGTATTTGATTATAAATAAATGATACTTACCGAACCCTTTGTATTAATACAAAGTATTGTCACGATGTATTCAATGCACACGCTGTTGGGTTTATAGATGAAGTACAAGTACTCCTGTAAAATATACAAAGATACAAATAATTATTATGTTTATTATTAATTAAAATGTCACTTAAAAAGTAAATTTCTGAAAACGGACTCTTTATTTCTATTACGACATATAATACTATTAATATTAATAATAACATTAAGACACGAACGGACAACACAGCAGAGACGATTATTAGTCATATTAATATTATTGTTAATAACAATAATATAACCATCTTTGTTTGGAGACTCTCACTCTGTGTGTAAAAGGAGAAATCACTTCCTGATGTATTGAAACTGCAGATCAACTCTTTTGTCCATCACTGATTATTAATTGTTCTTACCATGTGCATGAAGCGGGAAGTCTTCCTCCTCCTCCTCCTCGTCCTCCTCCTCCTCCTCCTCCTCCTCCTCCTCCTCCTCTTCTTCTTCATCTTCTTATCCCTCCTCTTCCTCCTCTCTTTCCTCTCCCTCCTCTTCTTCTTCTTCTTCTCCTCCCTCCTCTTCCTCCTCCTCCTCACAAACGTCTGAAAGAGGAAGGAAGGTTTTGATGAAGACCCCCAGCTCGTCCTCGTTGTGCGTTTGTTGGTTTTTGACTTTGCTGCATGTTCTTCTTCTTCTTAACTTATTCTGTCATTTTCAAATAAAATAATGAAACATTTATTGATTTGTTCTTCATTTTTATATTTTTGATTTTAAGAGAGTTAGGGTTTTTATTTAAGATGATAGGAGAGAAGATGAGAGAAGAGAAAATTATGGAATAAAAGATGAGAGAAGAGAAGAGGAGAGAAGAGAAGAGAAGAGAAGAGAAGAGAAGAGAAGAGAAAAGAAAAGAAAAGAAAAGAAAAGATGAGCGAAGAGAAGATGAGAGAAGAGAAGAGGAGAGAAGAGAAGAGAAAAGAAAAGAAAAGAAAAGAAAAGATGAGCGAAGAGAAGATGAGAGAAGAGAAGATGAGAGATGAGAAGAGAAGAGAAGATGAGAGAAGAGAAGATGAGAGAAGAGAAGAGAAGAGAAGAGAAGAGAAGAGAAGAGAAGAGAAGAGAAGAGAAGAGAAGATGAGAGAAGATGAGAGAAGATGAGAGAAGAGAAGAGAAGATGAGAGAAGATGAGAGAAGATGAGAGAAGAGAAGATGAGAGAAGAGAAGATGAGAAGTGTAACGGAGGTAAGAACCCACACCCAATATGACTGACCCTGAATTGGTGAAGAAGCTTTATTAAATGGAGAACAGGTAACACACCAAGACGTCAACGGCAGACGGAGACCGGAGGGAGCTGAGGAGACTCTCGTGGTGGGGGACAGAAGGACAGGGTCGTCTACCGGGCTGAGGCAAGGAGGGAGGTCCAGACAGGGAAGTCCAGACAGGCAGGAGGTCCAGACAGGCAGGAGGTCCAGACAGGCAGGAGGTCCAGACAGGGAGGTCCAGACAGGCAGGAGGTCCAGACAGGGAGGTCCAGACAGGGAGGAGGTCCAGACAGGGAGGTCCAGACAGGCAGGAGGTCCAGACAGGGAGGAGGTCCAGACAGGCAGGAGGTCCAGACAGGGAGGTCCAGACAGGGAGGTCCAGACAGGCAGGAGGTCCAGACAGGGAGGAGGTCCAGACAGGCAGGAGGTCCAGACAGGGAGGTCCAGACAGGCAGGAGGTCCAGACAGGGAGGAGGTCCAGACAGGGAGGTCCAGACAGGCAGGAGGTCCAGACAGGGAGGAGGTCCAGACAGGCAGGAGGTCCAGACAGGGAGGAGGTCCAGACAGGGAGGTCCAGACAGGCAGGAGGTCCAGACAGGGAGGAGGTCCAGACAGGCAGGAGGTCCAGACAGGGAGGAGGTCCAGACAGGGAGGTCCAGACAGGCAGGAGGTCCAGACAGGGAGGAGGTCCAGACAGGGAGGAGGTCCAGACAGGGAGGTCCAGACAGGCAGGAGGTACAGACAGGGAGGTCCAGACAGTGGAGTGGACAGGTGAGAGTGATGAGCTGACGAGGTGGGTGTGACTAACAGGTGGGTGTGACTGACAGGTGGGTGTGACAGACAGGTGGGTGTAACGACAGGTGGGTGTGACTAACAGGTGGGTGTAACAACAGGTGGGTTGACACAGGTGGGTGTAACTAACAGGTGGGTGTGACTAACAGGTGGGTGTGACAGACAGGTGGGTGTAACAGACAGGTGGGTGTAACTAACAGGTGGGTGTGACTGACAGGTGGGTGTAACTGACAGGTGGGTGTGACTAACAGGTGGGTGTGACTGACAGGTGGGTGTGACTGACAGGTGGGTGTAACAGACAGGTGGGTGTGACGACAGGTGGGTGTAACTAACAGGTGGGTGTAACTAACAGGTGGGTGTAACTAACAGGTGGGTGTGACTAACAGGTGGGTGTGACTGACAGGTGGGTGTAACAGACAGGTGGGTGTGACGACAGGTGGGTGTAACTAACAGGTGGGTGTAACTAACAGGTGGGTGTAACTAACAGGTGGGTGTGACTAACAGGTGGGTGTAACTAACAGGTGGGTGTAACAAACAGGTGGGTGTAACGACAGGTGGGTGTAACTAACAGGTGGGTGTAACTAACAGGTGGGTGTAACTAACAGGTGGGTGTGACTAACAGGTGGGTGTAACTAACAGGTGGGTGTAACTAACAGGTGGGTGTAACAACAGGTGGGTGTAACTAACAGGTGGGTGTAACTAACAGGTGGGTGTGATGACTAACAGGTGGGTGTGACTAACAGTGAAACATTTATTGATTTGTTCTTCATTTTTATATTTTTGATTTTAAGAGGGTTAGGGGTTTTATTTAAGATGAGAGGAGAGAAGATGACAGAAGAGAAGAAGATGAGAGAAGAGAAGAGAAGAGAAGAGAAGAGAAGAGAAGATGAGAGAAGAGAAGAAGATGAGAGAAGAGAAGATGAGAGAAGAGAAGATGAGAGAAGAGAAGATGAGAGAAGAGCTGCTGGGTCCCTCAGAGTGTTTCGTTTGTATCTAAAGAGGAAGGGGGACAGGGTCTGGTTCACATTGACAGGGTCTGATCCACATTGACAGGGTCTGATCCACATTGACAGGGTCTGGTCCACATTGACAGGGTCTGGTCCACATTGACAGGGTCTGGTCCGCATTGACAGGGTCTGGTCCACATTGACAGCAGAGTGGCAACATTCAGGTTCTAGTTTCTACAGAAGTATCTCACAACAGATGTGGTGAGAAGTGACGAGCTGTATTTTAAAGACGGACGCTGCTCTCTTTTAATTGGATTCTAACCTTTTAGAACGGTGTGGACTGTCTCCTTTTATCATGTCTCATTTTATCATGTCTCCTTTTATCATGTCTCATTTTATGCCTTTTATGTGGAAGAGACTGGAGCCAGCTGTCTCTCTCCACTGGCTGCTGGAGGAGCCGCCGGTTAACGGGGCCAGGATGCTCCTCTGGGACCACCACCCTGAGGAAGGTGGTGCTCCTCTGGGACCACCACCCTGAAGAAGGTGGTAGAGGCGGCTGGTCCTGGGCTGTCGTCTGAGTTGGCGTCTCTTCTTGGGTTGAAGTCCATCCGGCAGAGCAGGCGTATCCTGACCAGGTGGGCCGAGGGGCTGACGGAGGAGGAGGATCCTGACCAGGTGGGCCGAGGGGCTGACAGAGGAGGAGGATCCTGACCAGGTGGGCCGAGGGGTTGACGGAGGAGCAGGATCCTGAGCAGGTGGGCCAAGGGGCTGACGGAGGAGCAGGATCCTGAGCAGGTGGGCCGAGGGCTGACGGAGGAGGAGGATCCTGACCAGGTGGGCCGAGGGCTGACGGAGGAGGAGGATCCTGACCAGGTGGAGGGGCTGACGGAGAGGAGGATCCTGACCAGGTGGGCGAGGGGCTGACGAGGAGGAGGTCCTGAGCAGGTGGGCCGAGGGGCTGACGGAGGAGCAGGATCCTGAGCAGGTGGGCCGAGGGGCTGACGGAGGAGCAGGATCCTGAGCAGGTGGGCCGAGGGGCTGACGGAGGAGGAGGATCCTGACCAGGTGGGCCGAGGGGCTGACGGAGGAGGAGGATCCTGACCAGGTGGGCCGAGGGGCTGACGGAGGAGGAGGATCCTGACCAGGTGGGCCGAGGGGCTGACGGAGGAGCAGGATCCAGAGCAGGTGGGCCGAGGGGTTGACGGAGGAGCAGGATCCTGAGCAGGTGGGCCAAGGGGCTGACGGAGGAGCAGGATTCTGAGCAGGTGGGCCGAGGGGCTGACGGAGGAGGAAGATCCTGACCAGGTGGGCCGAGGGGCTGACGGAGGAGACTGTCTACACACTGTGTGTAAAGCTGCTGAATAAGAGCAGACAGTGGGTGGAGACAGAAGCTGGAGATGGACTCTAGAATGAAACCAGGGTGGAGGGTTTTATATAAACCTCCCATCAGAAAGAGAACCGGAGACCTTCAGAGGAGGATTCTACACGGTGCTGTTGCTGTAAATGTGTTCATCTCTGTTCTAACCCCACACAATGTTCTTA
>JACSYO010001349.1:0-17500 GCA_016806645.1 Ophiodon elongatus | reverse complement strand
GGTTAGCATCCAGGTTAACAGCAGGGGGCGCTAACGAGGAGGTTAGCATCCAGGTTAACAGCAGGGGGCGCTAACGAGGAGGTTAGCATCCAGGTTAACAGCAGGGGGCGCTAACGAGGAGGTTAGCATCCAGGTTAACAGCAGGGGGCGCTAACGAGGAGGTTAGCATCCAGGTTAACAGCAGGGGGCGCTAACGAGGAGGTTAGCATCCAGGTTAACAGCAGGGGGCGCTCAAACACACGAAAGCTCCGAGGACATGAGACGGGAAGGAAACCAGCAAACATCTTCATCTCTGTACAAATATACAGCCACTCCTCCTCATCATCTTCTTCTTCTTCTTCTTCTTCTGTTATTAATGTCAGCGGGCCGATGAGCAGATTTAAGGAGGAGCAACTTAAAAAAAAACAGACGAGATATTAAAAACCTTTTTTTCAAGCTCACGTTTGACAGATATCCAACTGGTCGTTATAAAAACACACTGAGATGAGGTGGAGCGTCTCCAGGGACTCACGGGCAGCGGGAGGACAGACGGGAGGACGCCACCGCGAGACAGAGAGACACAGGAAGTGGGGGGGAGCTGTGGCGGCTAACGGCGCTTTGGACCCGACGACACCGACACCCGGCCGGAGACATCGCCACGGTTACGGAAGTTTGGGAGATTTTACACAAATTAAATATGAACTTTATTTTAGGGAGATAATACATGTTATTCTCCTTTTGTCCACTAGGGGCATCACTGCTGTATTATAGAGATAATACATGTTATTCTCCTGGTGTCCACTAGGGGCATCGCTACTGTATTATAGAGATAATACATGTTATTCTCCTGGTGTCCACTAGGGGCATCGCTACTGTATTATAGAGATAATACATGTTATTCTCCTGGTGTCCACTAGGGGCATCGCTACTGTATTATAGAGATAATACATGTTATTCTCCTGGTGTCCACTAGGGGCATCGCTGCTGTATTATAGAGATAATACATGTTATTCTCCTGGTGTCCACTAGGGGCATCGCTACTGTATTATAGAGCTGTATTAATTCCATTTTTCATAAAAAAATAAAATAATTTAAAGATTTAAAATTCTGATCAGCTGATGTTGGTTAAAATATTTAACTTAGTGAAAGTGGGAAATAATATTAGTTTGTATTTTCATGGACATTTTTTTAAGCGATGCACAATTGAGTTACATTTAATAATTAATAATGATAGTTAATTATTTAATTCAATTAAAGTTCAACTCCACTATTTTTTCTTTTCAATGCGACATGTTTGCAGTCATGTCTTCTTATATATATATATATATATGTATATATATATATATATATATATATATATATATATTTATATGTATATATACACACACATATATACATAAATATATATATATATATATATATATTTATATGTATATATACACACACATATATATATACATATATATATATATATATATATATATATATATATATATATATATATATATATATATATAACACGGTAAATACGACCTGAGCAAAAAACAAACTATTACATTATTTAATTAATTATTTACATTTTATTCCCGTTATTTCCCGTGGAAAGTTTTTTTTTATATCTTACCGCAATTTTGATAATTCCGGATCGTAAGGAGTCTGGATCGCAAGGAGTCCGGAGTCCGGATCGCAAGGTCCGGAGTCCGGATCGCAAGGAGTCCGGAGTCCGGAGCGTAAGGAGTCTGGATCATAAGGAGTCCGGATCATAAGGAGTCGGATCGCAAAGTCGGAGTCCGGATAAAGTCTGGATCATAAGGAGTCCGGATCATAAGAGTCTGGATCGCAAGGAGTCCGGTCCGGATCGTAGAGTCCGGATCGCAAGGAGTCCGGATCGTAAGGAGTCCGGATCGCAGATCACAAGGAGTCCGTATCATAAGGAGTCCGGATCACAGATCATAAGGAGTCCGGATCGCAAGGAGTCCGTATCATAAGGAGTCCGGATCACAGATCATAAGGAGTCCGGATCATAAGGAGTCCGGATCACAGATCACAAGGAGTCCGGATCATAAGGAGTCCGGATCACAAATCACAAGGAGTCCGGATCATAAGGAGTCCGGATCACAGATCACAAGGAGTCCGTATCATAAGGAGTCCGGATCACAGATCATAAGGAGTCCGGATCGCAAGGAGTCCGTATCATAAGGAGTCCGGATCACAGATCATAAGGAGTCCGGATCATAAGGAGTCCGGATCACAGATCACAAGGAGTCCGGATCATAAGGAGTCCGGATCACAGATCGTAAGGAGTCCGGCTCACAACGAGTCCAGATCGCAAGGATCATAAGGAGTCTGAATCACAAGGAGTCTGGATCATAAGGAGTCTGAATCACAAGGAGTCCGGATCGTAAGGAGTCCGGATCGTAAGGAGTCCGGATCGCAAGGAGTCCGGATCATAAGGAGTCCGGATCACAAGGAGTCCGGATCACAAGGAGTCCGGATCACAAGGAGTCCGGATCACAAGGAGTCTGGATCACAGCCGCCACAGCTGCTTCCTGTTGAGTCTATTTTGTCAATGAAAGAGTTACAAACAAGTATTTTACACGTCTCTCAGTCTTTATGAGCTTCTTCCAGCCGTCTTCAGTCCGGAGATGTGAACAGTTTGTAAATCCAAGTGCAGATGAGGGATCCTCCAGGACTTGGGATCCTCCAGGACCAGGGATCCTCCAGGACCGGGGTTCAGTCTGCAGGACCAGGCATCCTCCAGGACCGGGGATCCTCCAGGACCGGGCATCCTCCAGGACCAGGCATCCTCCAGGACCGGGGATCCTCCAGGACCGGGCATCCTCCAGGACCAGGCATCCTCCAGGACCGGGCATCCTCCGGGACCAGGCATCCTCCAGGACCGGGGATCCTCCGGGACCAGGGATCAGCCTGCAGGACCCAGAAGAGAACCGGGATCATGCTGCCGGCTGGATCGACCGCTCCCCCCCGAACACATGAGGAACCCCCAGGAGGAGCGAGAGGAGGAGCTTCTTGGTGGTCCACTGAGGAGGACTTACTTATGCTTGGATATACTAGTTAAATGAGTGTTAGTGAGTATTTAAATGTGATGATGTCATCAGTTCTCCAGTTGGACTCTTTAGTTTCTTCTCACACATGCGATGAACTGCATGACAACAACAGCAAGAGGGGAATCTTCTTTTTATTATTTTATCATATTGGAGCATTCCTTCCCCGTCGACACACAGGAGGGACAACCAGGAGACACGGGGACAGTCTGAGAGGGGGACTCATGGGGGACTCATGGGGGACTCATGGTCCTCTTCTAGGAACCCAGACCTTCTGCTTTAGAACTCAGGGTTCCTTTATGTGACTTGAGAAGGAAGGAGGGAGAGGGGGGGGGGTTGGGGGGGTCCCGTTCACAGCTGGCATTAACATGAGTCTTTGCGTCGAATCACAAAGGGGACGTTTTGAGATCAGATCCCTTATAGACCACATTCTGAGGTGGTCTGACCCGGCGTACAGGAACACACTCTAGACCCAGACCCAGTGTCCCCCGAGAGACTTAGACCTGAACCCCTCAGGGACTTGGTGTAACGCTATGAATTGTGGGTAATTCCCCGGGGCAAAGGCTGCAGGGATGAGGACTGACAGAGAGAGTTCATAAAGGACAGACCTGAACCTTCTTCTCCTTCTTCTTCTTCTCCTTCTCCTTCTCCTTCTTCTCGTCCTCAGACAGGAAACAGGAAGTGCTTCGTTATAAACAGCTGACAGAAGGATTTGCAGACAGAGACCTGATCTGGATCGGTCCACTTGAGATCAGATCACCACAGACGCATGTTAATACCAGGTGTGAACGGTGTTTACCAACGATCAGTGTGTGTGTGTGTGTGTGTGTGTGTGTGTGTGTGTGTGTGTGTGTGTGTGTGTGTGTGTGTGAGTGTGAGTCTTTGTTTCCCGCTGGCGTTCGCTTTAGGGGTCCCGGCGTTGGGGGTCCCGGTGGTGGGGGTCCCGGCGGTCCTCCCTCAGTACTGGTTCAGGTTGTGCCACTTGGAGATCTGCCGGCGGGGGTTTTCGCAGACCTCCCTCCAGTGGGAGGCGCCGGAGGGGGCGGGGCTGTGCAGGCCCAGCAGCAGGCGGCCCAGCACCTCGTTCTTGGTGGTCCGGTCGAAGTCCACCACCAGGAACTCCACGGAGATCTCGGGCAGCAGCTCCGGCGGGATGTCGTAGATGAAGGACTCGTTGAAGACCGGGTTCAGGGTGCACTTCTTCACGTGGGTCTTCTTCTTGGCGATGCGCTTGCGTCCGTAGAACACGTTGACCTTCACGTACGGGTCTGAGGGGGAACCGAAGACACAACAACGACTGTGAGTCAACAATAAATAACAATAAATAACAATAAAACAATCAATAATCATAATAGTTATAATAATTATAGTAATAATAGTTTTAATAATAATAATAATAATAGTTATAATAATAATAGTAATAATAGTTATAATAATAATAGTAATAATCATAATAGTTATAATAATTATAGTAATAATAGTTTTAATAATAATAATAGTTATAATAATAGTAATAATAGTTATAATAAGAGTAATAATCATAATAGTTATAATAATTATAGTAATAATAGTTTTAATAATAATAATAGTTATAATAATAGTAATAATAGTTATAATAAGAGTAATAATCATAATAGTTATAATAATTATAGTAATAATAGTTTTAATAATAATAATAGTTATAATAATAGTAATAATAGTTATAATAAGAGTAATAATCATAATAGTTATAATAATTATAGTAATAATAGTTTTAATAATAATAATAGTTATAATAATAGTAATAATAGTTATAATAAGAGTAATAATCATAATAGTTATAATAATTATAGTAATAATAGTTTTAATAATAATAGTAGTTATAATAATAGTAATAATAATAATAGTTATAATAATAAGAGTAATAATCATAATAGTTATAATAATGATAGTAATAATAGTTTTAATAATGATAATAGTTATAATAATAATAATAGTAATAATAGTTTTAATAATAATAATAGTTATAATAATAATAATAGTAATAATAGTTATAATAATAATAGTAATAATCATAATAGTTATAATAATAATTTAACTCACTGGCTGACAGCCCGGTGATGTCCATCTTGGGGAGGTGGCGAGCCTTCAGGACGACCACGCTGAGGCGGTGAGACACCGGCTGGTAGGACAGAGACGCCAGCAGCTCGCCACGACTCTCACACTGAGACACGGACACGGGGAGTCAGTGGTCACATGACAAGTCACCATCATCATCATCATCATCATCACCATCATCATCACCACCACCACAGCTGCAGCTCAGGTCCTCCTGGAGTCTAAACCATGAATCACTGATCGGTCTGACTGTGATCTGACGCTTCGTTAATCATCAGATTCTCATCTTTCTGACGGTCCTCGAACGCATCACGTGTGACGACCTCATTTAAAATCTCTCATCAAAAAAAACATTTACTTTAATCAGATTCTGTAAAAAAATCTGATTCATGATTCATTCATCTGAACGATAGTCGGTTAACCCTCACACACTGATGACGTCACACTGATGACGTCACACTGATGACGTCACACTGATGACGTCACACTGATGACGTCACACTGGAAACACTGGTTCTGTCATTTGAGCTGAAATTCTTAAATTAATCTCTTTAATCACAATTGTGTTTTGAATCATTTTTCAGATAAAAATACAAAACTAATTAATGATTTATTTCCAGTTTCCCTCTGAGATGTGGTGGCCCAGAAGTAGTACTAGTACTACCACTAGTACTAGTACTAGTACTGTGTGTGTACTAGTAGTAAGGCCCCTCACCTGCATGTTCCTCTTGGTGATCTGCTGGCTCAGGTGGACCCGGCCCGTGCTCGGGTCCACGCCCTTCAGCGGCACCACGGCCTCCCCCACCACGTCGTCGCGGGCGAAGCGGTCGAAGCTGAGCACCAGGAAGTGCAGCGTGAGCTCGGGCAGCGCGCTGTAGGCCACGCCGTAGAAGGTGAAGGTCTCGTCGAACAGCGGGTCCAGGGTCTTCCTCAGCACGCGGGTCTTCACGCGGTGCTTCTTCTCCGGCAGGATGGTCATCTTCACGTAGGGGTCCGAGCTGCCCGCCTGCTCGTCCATGGCGGGGAGGCCCCGGGCCCCGACCACGGTCACCACCAGGGCCTTCTTGGGGAAGTTGTAGTCCACGGTGAGGCTGATGGCGCCCAGGCTGGGCTCCGGCTCCGGCTCCGGCTCCGAGGGGGCGGGCGTGAAGGGGGACGCCGTCTTGCTGCTGGTCTGGCTGCTGCTGGCCGAGCTGCTGTCCAGGCAGCAGTAGTCGGCGCGGACCGGCAGGGCTCGCTCCGCCGGTGCCGCGGCGTGGGCGGGGCCGTGGGCGGGGCCCGGCCCGGCGGGCGGCACCAGATGGCTCATCTGCAGCTGCCCCGGGACGTCCAGGATGTTGTTCTCGGCGTCCACCAGCACCAGGCCCCGCCCCGCGCCGGCGCCCGCCGGGCCGCCGCGCTCCCCGTCCCGGCCGGAGCGGTCCGCGCGCCGGATGCCTCGGACGATCCGCTTGCTGCTGCTGAGGGATTCTGGGTAAATGCTGATGCCCTTCAGCATGTGGATGAACTTGTACGGGGGGTCTTCGGCGTCGCAGTAGCGGTCGCCGTGCAGCTTGTAGCGTCCAGAGACGCGCAGGTAGCGACGCTGGCAGAACGACCAGAGCAGAACCAGAACCACCACCACCAGAACCAGAACACCAGCTCCCAGGAAGCCCGCCAGGACCGGAGACATGGCTGAGGACACAACCAGGTCAGCTTAAACAGTGATGTCATCACACGGAGGAGGAGGGGGGGGAGGGGGAGGAGGAGGAAGAGGGGGAGGTGGAGGAGGAGGGGGGGAGGAAGAGGAGGAGGAAGAGGGGGAGGTGGAGGAGCAGGAGGAGCAGGAGGAGGAGGAGGAGGAGGAGGAAGAGGGGGAGGTGGAGGAGCAGGAGGAGCAGGAGGAGGAGGAGGAGGAGGAGGAAGAGGGGGAGGTGGAGGAGCAGGAGGAACAGGAGGAGGAGGAGGAGGAAGAGGAGGAGGTGGAGGAGCAGGAGGAGCAGGAGGAGGAGTTTGTGGAGGTCTTTGTTTGCTGCACAGAAGAGTATTGTTGTCCTCATCGGTCCCACGGAGACACACACACACACTCTCACACAGACACACACACACAGACACAGACACACACTCTCACACACACACACTCTCACACACACACTCACACACACTCTCACACACACACTCACACACACACACACACACTCTCACACACACACACACACTCTCACACACACACTCACACACACACACACTCTCGCACACACACTCACACACACACACACTCTCACACACACACTCACACACACACACACACACACTCTCACACACACACAGACAGACACATACACTCAGATTGACCCTTGTCTCTCTAAACATGATTAATTAGTCATTATTATTTATTCTCCTTGACCCTTCACTAAGCCCCGCCCCTCTGACAGAGACTGTCCAATCACAGCGCAGCATGGTTCTGCTCCTCAGACTCATTAATGTGTTCTGTGACGTCGTCACGTTAAACGTTGTGTAACAGTGAGACTCGTTACGTTAGCTCAGCATTAACTAGCGTTAGCACGTCAATGCTACGCTCCATCTGAGCTAAAGGAGAACGAGTGATGACGCCTAGTCGTCTGTAAAGGAGACATCACTCACTTCCTTCCTTTAAACATTGTAAACATGAGTTTATGTCTCAATCTCTAGTTTCAATTCTTCTTCAATACAGCATGATGTTCATTTAGTAAATTATGGTCCATTTAGAGTCAGACAGACCATAAAGAGGGGATGCTTTAGGGCGGGGCTACAGGGTGATTGACAGGTCTCTAACAGACCATAGAGCAGGGGATGCTTTAGGGCGGGGCTACAGGGTGATTGACAGGTCTCTAACAGACCATAAAGAGGGGATGCTTTAGGGCGGGGCTACAGGGTGATTGACAGGTCTCTAACAGACCATAGAGCAGGGGATGCTTTAGGGCGGGGCTACAGGGTGATTGACAGGTCTCTAACAGACCATAAAGCAGGGGATGCTTTAGGGCGGGGCTACAGGGTGATTGACAGGTCTCTAACAGACCATAAAGCGGGGATGCTTTAGGGCGGGGCTACAGGGTGATTGACAGGTCTCTAACAGACCATAAAGAGGGGATGCTTTAGGGCGGGGCTACAGGGTGATTGACAGGTCTCTAACAGACCATAGAGCAGGGGATGCTTTAGGGCGGGGCTACAGGGTGATTGACAGGTCTCTAACAGACCATAGAGCAGGGGATGCTTTAGGGCGGGGCTACAGGGTGATTGACAGGTCTCTAACAGACCATAAATCAGGGGATGCTTTAGGGCGGGGCTACAGGGTGATTGACAGGTCTCTAATAGACCATAATGTAGGGGATGCTTTAGGGCGGGGCTACAGGGTGATTGACAGGTCTCTAACAGACCATAATGCAGGGGATGCTTTAGGGCGGGGCTACAGGGTGATTGACAGGTCTCTAACAGACCATAAAGCAGGGGATGCTTTAGGGCGGGGCTACAGGGTGATTGACAGGTCTCTAACAGACCATAAAGCAGGGGATGCTTTAGGGCGGGGCTACAAGGTGATTGACAGGTCTCTACGTCCTCCTCGGCCCACATATGGTCACTTCCTGTTCAGTGGGTACAAAAAGACAACATGGCGACCACTTCTTGTATACAGAATATGGTTTTAACCAAATTACGTTGCCAGGCAACAGCTGGTTCCATGTTTACTTGGCCTGTCATCTGATGTCGAGGACTGGGACGCATTTATAACGGTGCGATCTATAAATCTCTATAATCTTTATCTTTGGTCGATATGTTTAGTAGTTGTACTTTTATATCGCACTTACACCTTAAAATAATAACTGTCTACGACATTGGGCCCTTTAGTGTTTATTATCTTCTACTAGTTTGTTTTTGTCCTTTAATCTCGCTGCTGGTCACCTGACTCAGCTTCTCTGATCTCTATGACAACAAGCGTCCAACGATCCGCTCTGATCACATGTGTCTAACACGTTGTTATGAAGTATTAAAAACCTCCATCACGACTGAGCCGCTGAAAACCTGCTTCCTGTTGTTCATCCAGACTCCAGAGGATGATGTCATGTTTTGGAAAGAGCTGAAAGCAGCTGAGCTCGCTGCCTAGCAACACACACACACACACGCACGCACACACACACACACACACACACACAGACGCACGCACACACACACACACACACCGCACACACACACACACACACACACATGAGGCTTTAAAGGTCCACTGAGCCAAGTTACGCTCAGAGTTCCTGATCTTAAGGATCTTTGAGATGCTGGCTCCTGATTGGTCGGATGGGAGCCAATAGGTAGCCGGCGCTGCACCAAAACAAACTCTATGCACGGTCGAGTCGTTTGTGATCTTTAAATATTAAATAGATACGTAATCACTTTGCTGATTAATCAATTTACTCATTAAATAATCATCTTATTCATCAATAACAACAAGCTTTCTGTGACTTTGTGTATTATATTACTTTCTCCCATGTAAACTTAGTAAAACTTCAATAAGTGAACAGCTTTTAAAACTTTATTACTGATGTAAAACTATGAATAAAACTAGTAGTACAACTATGAATAAAACTATGAATAAAACTAGTAGTACAACTATGAGTGAAACTATGAATAAAACTAGTAGTACAACTATGAGTGAAACTATGAATAAAACTAGTAGTACAACTATGAGTGAAACTATGAATAAAACTAGTAGTACAACTATGAATAAAACTAGTAGTACAACTATGAGTGAAACTATGAATAAAACTAGTAGTACAACTATGAGTACGACTAGTAGTAAAACTATGAATAAAACTAGTAGTACAACTATGAATAAAACTAGTAGTAAAACTATGAATAAAACTAGTAGTAAAACTATGAATAAAGTAGAACTACTTGTAAAAATATGAGTAAAACTATGAATAAAACTAGTAGTAAGTATATGAATAAAACTAGTAGTAGAAATCTGAGTAAAACTAGTAGTAAAACTAGTAAAAATATGAATAAAACTAGTAGTAAAACTCTGAATAAAACTAGTAGTAAAACTATGAGTACAACTATGAATAAAGTACAACTACTAGTAAATATATAAGTACAACTAGTAGTAAAACTATGAATAAAGTACAACTAGTAGTAAAAACTATGAATAAAACTAGAAGTAAAACTATGAGTACAACTAAAGGTACTTTTACTGTAACAATATTATTACACTGAGGTAGAGGTACTTTTACTGTAACACAATATTATTACACTGTGGTAGAGGTACTTTTACTTTAACACAATATTATTACACTGTGGTAGAGGTACATTTACTGTAACACAATATTATTACACTGAGGTAGAGGTACTTTTACTGTAACAATATTATTACACTGAGGTAGAAGTACTTTTACTGTAACACAATATTATTACACTGTGGTAGAAGTACTTTTACTGTAACAATATTATTACACTGAGGTAGAGGTACTTTTACTGTAACAATATTATTACACTTTGGTAGAGGTACTTTTACTGTAACACAATATTATTACACTGAGGTAGAGGTACTTTTACTGTAACACAATATTATTACACTTTGGTAGAGGTACTTTTACTGTAACACAATAATATTACACTGAGGTAGAGGTACTTTTACTGTAACACAATATTATTACACTTTGGTAGAGGTACTTTTACTGTAACAATATTATTACACTGAGGTAGAGGTACTTTTACTGTAGCGTGGTATTACTACACTTACTGTAACATAGTATTTTTACATTTTGGCATTTGTCCTTTTACTGTTAAAGAGTATTTTTACATTTTGGTATTTGTCCTTTTACTGTTAAAGAGTAGTATTACTACACTCACTGAAATAGAGTATTTTTCCATTTTGGTATTTGTCCTATCAAGAACTGTCAGGTACTATCAAGTACTATCAGATACTATCAGGTACCATCAGGCACTGTCAGGTACTATGAGGTACTATCAGTTTCTATGAGAACCTCATAGTACCTGATAGTACTCCTGTGTCCCCACGAAACAACGCCGGGTTCAGACATGACGTCACCCCAGATACCCACCCCGACTGGCACGCGCACGCACGCCATGTCGCCTCCCAGCGAGAGGCGGCAGACGCCCTGTTCGCCGCGCCCGTCGGGTGACGTCATCCTCCGTTTGTTTTCACGTTCAAATCGCAGTGTCGCGTTTAAATTAAGGCTCCACTTTGATTTCTAACCAGTGAAACTACTTGTTGATGAAATACAAAATGGCTGATGTGTGTTTTTATATATTTCATCCGACCTGTCGGCTCTGAAATGACCTCCTTTAAACGCGTTCAGTGACGTCACTCACACCTCTGAGCGACGGTTCGCGGCAGAACACACGCAGCGGCATAAAGTAACGACCGTTGCCATGATAACGCCTCATTAACTGGGCGCGTGACCGGTGAGGATGACACCCAGCCTTTTAGTCTCGTGCACCTGCGATGAGAACGATGAAGCATGCAGGGGGGGAGATGGGGAGATGGGGGAAATGGGGGAGGGGGGGTGCAGAGGGCCCGGGTCTCACCGTAGGCGGGTCCAAGCTCGATGATGTCCGCCATTTTGTGGGTTTGTGGCAGGATGCGGTCCTGACGGAGCGGGAAGAAGAGCGCAGAGATGGAGGAGGGAACACCGACTGACTACCGGCCCGCTTTTATTTCACGTCCATAGAGAAGAAAAAAGTGACCGAAAACAAGCCTTTGATCCGGGGAGAGAGGCTTCATGTACCCGCTGGTCGTCTCTGGGCGTCTGGGCGTCGGGGCTCCGCTCGCTGCTCCTCGCTGCGCAGTGATGCTCGCGCAGTGATGCTCGCGCTCGGATGCAGGGAGGCTGCGCGGAAGAGCTCGCGATGAGACGGGACAAAGGTGGTGCCTCGACCAGAGGAATCACTCCGCGGGGAAACAGCGGTGGGGGAATGTAGCTCAGGACTACAGTTCAGAATACTTAAGAACACATTAAAGGTACTTGTACTTTTTACTCGACTCCGTCTCAGAGTTTTACCATACTTACAACTTACTTGGCTTACCAGATCAGCAAATAATCTGATAATCATGTAAATCATCCTTATTATTATTGTTATTATTATTATTATTATGATCATCACCATTATTATAATTATATTATTAATATTAATATAATAATATTAATAATAATAATAATTATCATTATTATCAATATTATTGTTATGATTATTATTAATAATAATAATAATCATAATAATACTATTAAAGAAACATTTAAAGACAAACCCGTGAACTGTGGGAAACAATAATAATAATATCATGTGATTCACACATCACTCCTCTGGTTCCCAGAAATGTGAGCAGAGTGAGACGTCACTACATCATCCTCCTCAGTGGAGTGGTCCTCGCGACCGCGGAAGCCCCGCCCCCCGTGCTGCGTCACCATTGTTAGATAATAAACAGGAAGTTGTACTTACATGTACATAAACATGATTGTACCTCAAACAAACAGCTGTATTTATGTTTATATGTTTTCAAATATTCTGCTTTATTATTCCTGAAATTTTAGTGCTGTTTTAATTCATATTAATTAGCTTTATGTTGTTATTTGAATTTAAAAACGTTATTATTACATTATTTTCTAGCTAATCGGGCCATTCTTATAAATTGTATTTAATGGATTATCTGTGTTCTTTTAAGTTTCTTATACATGAATGAGTGAAGAGCTCCATACTATATATATGAATGAGTGAAGAGCTCCATGTTATATATGAATGAGTGAAGAGCTCCATGTTATATATGAAATACTATATATGAACTTTGTTCACAATATGAACACATGAACGTTATAACTCCGTTACCCGGTAACAACAACCGGGGTTAAGCTGTTTGGTTGCAGATAAAGATGTTTTCATGTTTATAGACTCTAGCAGGATGCTACCTTTAGCCGTTTGAAGCTAGCAGCCTTTCTGGCTATTCTGACCCACAATCCTTTGCACTTTGGTATAATGAGCAAGAGGGTCCAGGATGCACACCTGGACCAGCCTTTAGCACAGATCACATAAACAGTTTATTTAAGCTCCTGTTATCTTCGTTATTCAATGTGTAACGTCTCTAAATAAATGATTGACATTGTTAGGTTTGTTTTATTAGATAGTGAACAAACAAACATAAAGTACCTTACACATAAACTTTGGTAACTAATTTCATAATAATCCTTATCTGGAGGTTTGCATTGCTCAGGTCAAATTGACCCCGAGGTATCAGGAGGGTTGAAGTGTTGCCTTCAGCCCTGAGCAGCGTCTTCAGGCTCCCCCCGGCTCATGAGAGGCGTTGGCCTTCAGAGCTTCTCTTTCCTTCAACCTCACCAGGTGGGTCTGTTCTCCTCACCTCACCAGGAGGGTCTGTTCTCCTCACCTCACCAGGTGGGTCTGTTCTCCTCACCTCACCAGGAGGGTCTGTTCTCCTCACCTCACCAGGAGGGTCTGTTCTCCTCACCTCACCAGGAGGGTCTGTTCTCCTCACCTCACCAGGAGGGTCTGTTCTCCTCACCTCACCAGGTGGGTCTGTTCTCCTCACCTCACCAGGAGGGTCTGTTCTCCTCACCTCACCAGGAGGGTCTGTTCTCCTCACCTCACCAGGTGGGTCTGTTCTCCTCACCTCACCAGGTGGGTCTGTTCTCCTCACCTCACCAGGAGGGTCTGTTCTCCTCACCTCACCAGGAGGGTCTGTTCTCCTCACCTCACCAGGAGGGTCTGTTCTCCTCACCTCACCAGGTGGGTCTGTTCTCCTCACCTCACCAGGAGGGTCTGTTCTCCTCACCTCACCAGGAGGGTCTGTTCTCCTCACCTCACCAGGTGGGTCTGTTCTCCTCACCTCACCAGGAGGGTCTGTTCTCCTCACCTCACCAGGTGGGTCTGTTCTCCTCACCTCACCAGGAGGGTCTGTTCTCCTCACCTCACCAGGTGGGTCTGTTCTCCTCACCTCACCAGGAGGGTCTCCACACCTGAGCAGGTGCATGGCAGGAAGCCCTGAAGGCTCACTTCTCTGGTCCATGCAGCCCCAGCTGCTGTGCAGCCTGACAGGCAAAGCCCAGGGCATCACTCCTGGAGGCAGGTCCTCATGTTTATGATTCAGGTGCACCGGCTCTCTTTTGCTATAAAAGTACTAAAACCTCACTGGGAACCTTCGTGACTTCCAGAGGAAGTCCTGCTTTCAACCCTCACTGAAGAGAACGTATGTGAGTACTATCAGATGAATGTGGTGATGGTAAAGTACTGATAGATTAGTAACATCACTGTGAGTGTTTCATTATATTGTGTGATGTTTCTGTGTTAATATTATTAAATACTACGAATGCTTTATTGTGTTCATGTTACATTTTACTGATCGATGTTTTTAACTCAGAAAAAGATCAAATGTTTTGTGACGATGCTTTTTCCATCTGATCCAAGAGGCTTTTAAAGAGTTTATTTATCTGAAGAAGTAAAATTATTTTATCAACACATAAAGAAAACTTCATCCTTCAGTTCATCATAAAGATTCATCATCAACACGTCTGGAGATACGAGGTTTTACCTGAACAGGAACACGGGGAAGGACCGTAATCTGAGAAGAGTTACCTCTGAGATGTAGTACAGTATAAAGTACTATATGTACCTCTGAGATGTAGTACAGTATAAAGTACTATATGTACCTCTGAGATGTAGTACAGTATAAAGTACAACATGTACCTCTGAGATGTAGTACTGTAAAAAGTACATGTACCTCTGAGATGTAGTACAGTATAAAGTACAACATGTACCTCTGAGATGTAGTACTGTAAAAAGTACAACATGTACCTCTGAGATGTAGTACAGTATAAAGTACAACATGTACCTCTGAGATGTAGTACTGTAAAAAGTACATGTACCTCTGAGATGTAGTACAGTATAAAGTACTATATGTACCTCTGAGATGTAGTACAGTATAAAGTACTATATGTACCTCTGAGATGTAGTACAGTATAAAGTACAACATGTACCTCTGAGATGTAGTACAGTATAAAGTAGAACATGTACCTCTGAGATGTAGTACAGTATAAAGTACATGTACCTCTGAGATGTAGTACAGTATGAAGTACAACATGTACCTCTGAGATGTAGTACAGTATAAAGTACAACATGTACCTCTGAGATGTAGTACAGTATAAAGTACAACATGTACCTCTGAGATGTAGTACAGTATAAAGTACAGCATGTACCTCTGATTAGTACAGTATAAAGTACAACATGTACCTCTGAGATGTAGTACAGTATAAAGTACAACATGTACCTCTGAGATGTAGTACAGTATAAAGTACAACATGTACCTCTGAGATGTAGTACAGTATAAAGTACATGTACCTCTGAGATGTAGTACAGTATAAAGTACAACATGTACCTCTGAGATGTAGTACAGTATAAAGTACAACATGTACCTCTGAGATGTAGTACAGTATAAAGTACAACATGTACCTCTGAGATGTAGTACAGTATAAAGTACAACATGTACCTCTGAGATGTAGTACAGTATAAAGTACAACATGTACCTCTGAGATGTAGTACAGTATAAAGTACAACATGTACCTCTGAGATGTAGTACAGTTCATCTGATTTGCTTCATCTTGTATTTTATTGTAATAAATGAGGCCTCATCATACTTCACTACATTACATTTGACATTGTGTTGCACATTAACATGCTACGTTAGTGTCACGGTCTCAGGTTTACTTTAGCTTGTTTCCTGTTTTATTTTGAAGTTCCCTGCCTGTCGTGTCCTCTGTTCCCTTCACTTCCTGTCGTGTGATTGTCTGCTTGAATCCTCCTGTGTCTCATCCCCTGCACCTGCCAGTGGATTTAAACCTCGTTGTCTCCTGCCTCCTTGTTGTTTCGTCTGCTTGTATCCTTGCTTCTGTCGCCGGTACGTTACCTGCTCTAGTCCCAGCTTTAGTCCCTGCTTCTGTCCCCAGTACGTTACCTGCTCTAGTCCCAGCTTTAGTCCCTGCTTCTGTCCCCAGTACATTACCTGCTCTAGTCCCTGCTTCTGTCCCCGGTACGTTACCTGCTCTAGTCCCTGCTTCTGTCCCCGGTACGTTACCTGCTCTAGTCCCAGCTTTAGTCCCTGCTTCTGTCCCCGGTACGTTACCTGCTCTAGTCCCTGCTTTAGTCCCTGCTTCTGTCCCCAGTACGTTACCTGCTCTAGTCCCTGCTTTAGTCCCTGCTTCTGTCCCCGGTACGTTACCTGCTCTAGTCCCAGCTTTAGTCCCTGCTTCTGTCCCCAGTACGTTACCTGCTCTAGTCCCAGTTTTAGTCCCTGCTTCTGTCCCTGGTACGTTGCCTGCTTTAGTCCCTGCTTCTGTCCCCGGTACGTTCCCTGCTCTAGTCCCAGCTTTAGTCCCTGCTTCTATCCCCGGTACGTTCCCTGCTCTAGTCCCAGCTTTAGTCCCTGCTTCTATCCCCGGTACGTTCCCTGCTCTAGTCCCTGCTTCTGTCCCCGGTACGTTCCCTGCTCTAGTCCCTGCTTCTCTCCCCGGTACGTTACCTGCTCTAGTCCCTGCTTCTGTCCCCGGTACGTTACCTGCTCTAGTCCCTGCTTCTGTCCCTGCTTCTGTCCCTGGGTAGTAGCATGATGAAGTTACAACACATTCAATGCATATGATATAATGATTCATATAATGAGAGTAGTAGCATGATGAAGATATAACACATTCAATGCATATGATATAATGATTCATATAATGAGAGGAGCCTTCAAAGAGCTCAGAGGAGATAAAAAGACCAAACCAGCCGGTAAACTTGTAAAATCACAGTAAAACTTGTAAAATCACAGTAAACTTGTAAAATCACAGTAAACTTGTAAAATCACAGTAAACGTGTAAAATCACAGTAAACTTGTAAAATCACAGTAAACGTGTAAAATCACAGTAAACGTGTAAAATCACAGTAAACTTGTAAAATCACAGTAAACTTATTAAATGACAGTAAACTTGTAAAATCACAGTAAACTTGTAAAATCACAGTAAACTTGTAAAATCACAGTAAACTTATTAAATGACAGTAAACTTGTAAAATCACAGTAAACTTATAAAATGACAGTAAACTTGTAAAATCACAGTAAACTTGTAAAATCACAGTAAACTTATAAAATGACAGTAAACTTGTAAAATCACAGTAAACTTGTAAAATCACAGTAAACTTGTAAAATCACAGTAAACGTGTAAAATCACAGTAAACTTATAAAATGACAGTAAACTTGTAAAATCACAGTAAACTTGTAAAATCACAGTAAACTTATAAAATGACAGTAAACTTGTAAAATCACAGTAAACTTGTAAAATCACAGTAAACGT
>JACSYO010001348.1:0-51475 GCA_016806645.1 Ophiodon elongatus | reverse complement strand
ATCTTTGTCTTGTTTAAACTTATTCATTGTTTTACCTCCTTTAGTATGAAGATTTTTCTTTTCCATTTTGGTTTACTTAATTTTTATACTGTTCTCAAGATGCATCTTTATCTTATGTATTGTTATAATTTGTTTCATATTTGTGAATGTAAATGAACATGGTTTTGTGATTCTTTTTTAACACACACACACACACACACACACACACACACACACACACACACACACACACACACACACACACACACACACACACACACACACACACCTGAACTTTTTAGAGGATAGTAGATCAGTAAAGAGCAACACACTGTTTTCTGTATATTCTGACACTGAATTATTAATATCAAGTAATAATTGTTCAAAAGTGGCAGTTTGGACTGAAATGTCTCCACTTGTTGAGAAAGAAAAAGGAAGATGGCCTTACGTGCAGGTAACACTTCAGCAGGGTGGTGTCAATGATCTGCAGGAGTTTTTTGCGGCTCTTAATAGTCGGCGTGCCCTCCATGAGCGGAGACGTCGTAGAAGGGTCAGAGTCATTCAGCTGTTTCACAAGGTGGCTACGTTTCTGTGAGGACAAATGAGAAAACATTAATAATGTACATCCCGTGATTGACCCCAATTATCTTGAGCCTCACCCTTGACATGCTTTTATCACCCATCGACTCTTGTGTTTTTGGTAATCCTCCTCCAAGTTAAGCCTCATTCAAAGCTTACATCCTATACAACATGGACTCATACATCACACACACATACACACACACACACACACACCTGTGTGAGATAATCGATGAGAGCGAGATGAGCCTTCTCCAGCTCTGCCACGGACAGAGTAGGCAGAGGGTTGGGGTAGTGCAGCTGTTTGCGGTAGTCTGACGGGAGCAGGTCCGGGTACAGCCCAATCACATGGGTGGGATCTGCAGCGCACACAAGGGGAAATTTGTCACATTTGTATTCTGTGTGTGTGTGTGTGTCTGTGTGTGTGTGTGTGTGTGTGTGTGTGTGTGTGTGTGTGTGTGTCTTGAGTTTGTTTAGTAGCCTTTGATTAAAAAGGGAAAAGTTATTTGGGGACAGTTTGTAAAGTACACGCAAAACATTACCACAAAATATCCTCTAAAATGAAGAGCTCTTTAGAGCAAGATTAGAGGAAAAGCCTGTCATCATTGTGAAATAAATTCTCACACACACACACACACACAATGTGACATCATTACATATGAATGTTATAAAAGAAAAATCCATCAATGTACACAATAAGCAACAGATGTGTAATGAGGTCAAGAAAAGAGAAAGAAACAATTAGACAGAATAAAATGTTAAAATGATGGCCAGATTCACCTTAAATAGGCTCCGATACATAAACATCGATCGTAAGAATAAAATGGGAGGACTTTATCACACTGAAACAAGCCGATCACCTCGTCAAAGTTGAAAACAGTATTTACTTTTCAGATGTCTAAGCGATGGGCTCTCGCTCTATGTGGTGAACAGTGGCCATGTGTTACAGGTTATAACTAATAAATAATGCAACACATGCGATTAGATCCAAGTCTTACAAATTGAACAGACACAAATCAGTTGTCTGCTGTGTTTGTGTGTGTGTGTGTGTGTGTGTGTGTGGACCTACCTGTGCCCAGTTTGGCAAACACCTGCATGGAGTCATCAAATCTCTTCTGGCAAAACAGATTGAAGGCATAGAGATTCTGGATGTGATGTATCTGCTGCTTCTTATCACCGTCTGAATCATCCTTCATCTTCTGGGCGAAAACAAAAATAAAATAAATAAAAAGCAACAAAAAAAAAAAAAAAAGTATCACGCGACAGTTAACTTTTCAGATCGATAGCTTTCCAAGAACGTGAAAACCACACGAATGGCCTTTATTATTCTTGAAAACACCCCATGACAGCTAGACAGCCAGATAAGCCGGCGATAAAGCACGAAGCCGTTTCAACATACTGCTCCTAAATCATAATAAGTTCGTGTTCCTTCCTCTGAGCTAAAGCACCAATTGAATCTGGAGTAATAAATGAGGTTAAACAGTGAAGTGGTTGTGCTGCTCACCGCCAGCTGAAGAGCCAGCTCAAACTGTTTGTCCTGAAGAAGCTGCCGGATCTGGGTGGCGATGGACACGGGCACCAGGCGCCACACAAAGTGGTTGCTGGCGACATACACAATATTTTGCCTGCGAAAGATGAAGTGGAGAGAAACCAGAGCAGAGAGGATAGGTTGGAACAAAAGGGATTTCTTAGTGAGGAGGAAGTCACTCTCGTGAGAAGAGATGCCTGGTGTGCTTTTAGGGACGCTACGTGTGGTGGCCATGAAAGTGCCACCATTCTTTATTGAATCTGTAACTTTAAGCCCGGAGTCTTGCAGTAGCCACTGCAGCCTTTTTGTTTTATGCATCAAACACACTGCAGTACTGAGCTGTATTGCTGCTACCATCACGAAAAAAAATCTTATTGTTACATCCTTCTCACATCATAAAGTTATTTTTCATGTCATCATGACAGATGTTTTTGTTCAAATTATTCAGTTTTTAGAAGAACCTTTTCTTGTTACAACAGCATATAATTATTATTACTATTATTAGTAATTATAGCATAATAAGTTGTTATGATAGTGTTATACGTTGGTATGTTGTTATAACAAGACACTCCCGTAATGGTAGCACAAAACTCAATATTCTCAAATTCTTGGAGCGGTGCAGTAATGCAGCCACAGCTAATGTCCTAAAAATCTGTTGGTGCTGTAGTTCGGTCAGAATTAGGAATCATAAAATCCTTTACAGATCACGAGACATCACAACTTCTCCCTGCCCTCACCCTGCCGAGGTGATGAAGCGAGGTCTCTGCAGCTCCACACTCTGCACCAGCAGCCTCGGCTCCAAGGTCCGGATCTCCACGTACCGGGGAAGAACAGCTATGATGTACGGAGGCTGGTGCTCTGAGAACATGTGGAAAGAGGCGAGAGCGTAAAACGTCGGCCTGAGCCGAACCGCCACAGGTGGGTTTGAGACATAAAAATATCAAATACCTTCCGCAAGTCATTAAAAGTCTGCAGAGCTTCCATATGAAACGTTTTGTTTAATACATGGGTCAAACAGTTGGTTTTCAGGGGGAAGAGGTAACTTTTTTATTACATTTTTTCTTTTATTCGACAGTTAACGGAGAAGAGACAGACAGGAAATAAGCGGCGAGAGACAGAGAAGGAGGTTGATATGGAACTACGGTCCTCTGCTGGAAACGTTTCAGGCATGTTACCGTTTTGTGGCACGTGCTGCAACCATTTGGCTACCAGGGCTCTCCGACAATATAATTAGTTGCAGAACGGACATGCTGGATTCATTCCAGCATTGAGAAGACAAAAGGGCCATTTGTAAAAACTTTTGCCATGTATTTATCGTTTACTATGCATTTATCTCACAGAGCGATTAATCGTTACGTCTATTTACATATTCGAAAATTTAAATGGCCACAATAATCGACGCATTTGTTTCAGCCCTAATAACGATTCCGTGTTTTGAAAAATCCACCTGACCCGAACTCTGCGTCTTGAGAGCCGGTGCAACGGTTGCGATTATGGAGGGAAGTCCTCGAGGCTAACGGGGGCAGGAAATCCAGCCGGAGACAGCCATCTAGACAGGCCCGAGGTTGGACCCTGGATTTGGGACAGACGGTGCCCACGGGCCCTCAGGCTCCAGCCACGAACACTTTGGACGGTCAGTTAGATGACCAGCACTCATCCTCTGCTGATGCACGCACGCCAAAGCCACAATGTTGAACATATAAAAAAAAAAAAGGAAATTGCAAACTGTACAAAAACCACTGCTTCATTTCCCCTTTGTATTGTTTCTACCTGCGTTCCATTGAGCACAGGAAGAGGAGCCTTAAAAAACAACATGGGACCTTCATCTGCCTCACTTCTGTCACAGAGCTCATTAGTAATCCAGACATGGGGCGTCTTAGTCATGGGGTAAACTATGATGTATAATGTATTAGGCATATAAAAAAAAAAGGATGTTTCCTCTGCCGACATGTGGAAAACAGTAGCACAGCTCAGACGGAGTGGAAAGAAAAGACTTTGCGCAGGAAAGCTTGAGGAAGAGCGACGAAAAGTCAGACAGCAGCTGGATGGAAGCAGATGACGATGGCAGTATTTAGGCCAAATGCTTCATCGGGTGTTTGTTTCAGTACCCGGTTGCTATGTGAACAAACCTGTTCAATCACGGCCACATGAAGAGAATAAACTGTACGGACACAGTCAACGGACATACCAGACAGCGAAATCAAAGAGCAACATACTGAACAATTAACGCAGATGAAGTAAAAGCGGCATAGAACTCAACAGCTCATGATTAACAGAGAGGAAGTGAAACTTTTTTTTTAAATGATGGAAAAGTTCCCCAAAGAAAGAGGAAGGAGATTAATCTCAGATTACGCTCACACTCGTGTTGAATGAAGAATGAATGAATAAATAAAGATATTTTAGTTGCTAACTGTGTTTTTCTAATTTGTGTGTGTGGGGAAACAAAAACCTACCGGTACATTTTATGCCATTCCCTGAACTTAACTGTCATAATGTTGTTCTTCGCAGCATCTTGTCCTCCGTCCTGAACGCGGTGAAATGCTAAAATGATAAAAACCTGTTTCTCCTTATGGCATTTCTTTGTTTTATCCTCTGATGTTTTTTTTTTCTCTTGCCAGTGCAGAAAGTTATCATCATGGCCAAACTCTTTAATATCAGTAGTCGAATAAAATGTTGCAGAGATCGTCTTCAGCAAAATCAACAGATGCTTACTTTTGAGATATAACTTACTCCAACAAAATATAGACGTTAATCAAGCTGTGTTTACTTTTTTTGAAGGTTTTTACTTTTTTTTTTAGAAAGAGTAATAATAATAATAAGAAAAGAAAGCACAGCAACAAACATTAAGCTAATTTGGTTTTCTCCATGAGTGAAATCGACTGCCAGGGGTGACACATTTTGGCCAACACCTTCTGTGTTATCTGGAAACCAACACACGCATAGATGGCTGAGGGATGTTTTTCAGCTCTCGTTAGTCAACATGTGTGTGTCCTTTTGACTTTGCTGTCAGTTCTTGTCAATATCGAACACAAGTTAGCTCCAGCAAAAACACAGCGACTTGTGCTGGGTACGTGGTAGCTTGTTTTCTATATAAGCAGAAATAGAACGGCTTGAGCCACGTGTAAACATAACGCAGTGTAGAATACAACATGTCTCACAGGATGAGCTGTAGTGCATCTTTCTTACCCATTGCTATTGGGATGTCTGTCCAGTTCAGGGCACACTTCTGGGTGCAAGCGCCCTCTTCATTTAGCACTACAGTTAGGTCATCCTGGCCAACAGCCACCTTCCCATCAGCCAGTGGGGTAACCAGAGGCTCAAGCTGTTTCCCGGTGGGGAAGAGCTCCTTGATGGAGCCCCGGCCATCCATCTGATTGACAAGTAGAGAAGGTCCGAGGGAGTCAGAACAGCCTATTAATAACATATTATAAACTTCGTCTGTAAGGTCGAGTGAACAGTGCTTTAGGTAAACAATAATAATAAAAAAAACATTAAAGAAACTCTGATGAGACTAACAATAACACAACCAAACATTAGTTGGTAATGAGAATAGCAGGAGAAATGAATACTAAAAGGAAGAAGCCCCAAATAAACACGCAAATTCAAGGTCAACATAACAGACAGGAACTCATTAAATAATAACCCACTTCTAAACTTTTCAGAAGTGGAATAAAAAGATAATTTTACAGTGATACTCCTTCCAAAACCTGTCCATGAAACACCCCCTAAGTTACCTGCAAAATATTTGGAGTTTTCCAGCTTCACAGAGAATAAAAGACTCAACCCGGATCACGACAGAGTCCAGCCCAGTCGACTTATTCATGAACTACAGAAGACTGAGACTTATGCTGTGTTTTTTGTTTTTTTTGCACTATTTGAGACAGTTTAGAACAAACTGATGATCCAAATATAACATTGAGAAGTGAATTATGTTGCAGGAGTGTTTTAAGTGGTTTTTGTGGATGTTTAGATACTTGGAAACATCGCTCCCCATTAAGGTTCACACTACAAACCTTTGACCTTCTTGCAGAGTTTCACTTTAAGTCACAGTAGCTACAGATAAGAAAAGGTAAATCTAAAAAGCGCATTGTTATCCAGTCCTGTGGCACATACCTGAATGAGGTAATAGTCTCGCTTGAAACCAACACATATGGAGTTTTCACACCAAGCCATGGACTTTGGTATATCTGGTGCACTAAAGTCGCCCTGACAGACCAAAAGAAAACATTAGGATGATTAAACGTATCAAAGGGTCGGAAGAAAAACAAACTCTAAACTTGGATCAGACTGTAGTGGGTCACATCTCAAGTATATCTCATTTTACCTGCAGCTCATGGAACTCTCTGTCCTTCCAGTAATACAGCTGGAGTTTCTTTTTCACTGCAACGCACATTCTCAACCGTTCCTCTCCTGTGCTGGTTTGCTGAAAACAAAAACAGACAAAATATACAATTTATGAGTTCAAAATATGAGTAGAACACAGAAATGTGGAAACAAAAGACAAAAAATGGCTCGGCTATAAGATAAAATGGGAATTATACCCGTTTTATTTTTTTATGTTAATGTTATATCAATATTACTGTTATATTAGTGCTGAACATTTTAAAAACATACTGCCTTGTGGTCATCTACATGTTTTTTCCAGTCTGCAACGTGCTGATTAAGGAAAAGATACACTCACTGCTAATCTGCATTTAGGATTGTAACTACTCTTTATTTACTTTTGTTAATTCAAGTGCTACTAAAGCATTACCAAAGAAATACAAAATAAAATATCTTAATACCTTAAATGACCTCGTCTTTTTTACCGCACTGAAATTAATTATACAGAAAAGGTTGACTGGAACATAGAAAACACACATTTAAAATGCTGAAAGATACTGGTTCACTGCAGGAAACAGTCAGCCGTAATATAAATACTGACATAAGTAATATATACTCTACTTGGTTTGCAGTAAATTGGTCTAGAAACACTGGTTATGACCCACTCACAACCACTTGATAAATCTGAATAGAACAGCTCAGTTAAAGCTGCCTGGTTGCTCTTATACAGTCCACTAATCTATAATTGTATGATTGTAGTACTTTCCACATTTTATAAGTGAAAGTTGGATGGGAATCAATACAAATGCATGAATATGACAGCAGTGCTGTACAGTAACAATACTGCAGGCATTGTGTCTAAAAGCTGCAACTATAAAAAGGACTGTAGCTGACCTGCAGGTCACAGGTGAAGAGCGTGGCGCCCTTGGCTTTGGACAACACAGTGATCTGCTGGAAGGTCAGGAGGTCATGGACGTGGATGTTGTTCTCTGCAGGAGAAAACAGAATAAGAGAATGACGATGGATGCTGTGCTTTGACGCAAAAAGACTGCAGTTTTAAGGCTGAAAAGACTTTTAAAATTAGAAATAAATATATACATATATTTATTTATTAAGAAAAGAAAACGTACCTAGAAGACTGACAAGAATTTTATACTGCGAGACAACGTAGAGCTGTGGAAAGAGAAAGACACCCAAATGAATCAACCAGATGTGTATGTGGACATTAACAGTACATCACGCTGTCAACACACTCAAGCTTGTTTGTGAAACCCACTTTTCCTGTGGTGTTTGCCACCATCTGTAAGCACAACAAGTCTTAACCACACTGATACAATTTGAAGGTTTTTCCGAGCCATCCTAATCACATCAATCATCTTTGGTATTCTAAGCTGGCATGCGGATGCGTATTGAGGCATGTGGGATTCCCTGAATCATTCCAAGAAGAGCTGAATTTAGTGTAAAGTGAGGCTGGTGTTTACTATCAGACAGTCATTTAAGAAATAATAACAGGACAATACAGTATGTAGTCCTAGAAATCTTCACCAGACTACAAATGCCAAAATGAGTCTGAACCTCATCTTACAGCCGTATCTACCTGCTGAATCTTCTTTGAGAAGTTCTTATTGGATTTTTCCAGCGTCACCTCGAACCGGTTGGTGCCTAAACAGAAAAGAGACATCAGCAATGACATCAAACTTATATTTGAAGCAGGAAGCATCACGATCCGCAAATACACAAGGAATCAGTTGCACCACACAGCCTCCCACCTACCTGCATCCTTCTTTATTCTGTAGAGAAGAAGATGCCCTGGCTTTGTTCCCACCAGCAGCCAGTCCTCTGTGGGAAGAACAACTCAAAGAATCAGGGTCTGACAGCTGAGAAGGATGCCATCAAACAATTGACTATCTCAATAACAACCACAGAGGACCCCACAGGACAAACAGAGGAGCTGTGGGGGGGATACACATCTCGGGGTATACACATCAAGTGTCAACCATTTACCCCAGGCCGCGAGACAGTCGATCTGAAGAGGAAGCTTCTCCAAAATAGGCACCGGCTCGTACGCGTCGTGCATCTTGAGGCGCTGCTTCTCGGCCACAGACCGGGGACAGGACGCTCTGCGCCGGGACACCAGCTGACTGAGCGGCCCGCTGATTAGTCTAGTCCGGGCGGCACGTCTTCACGTGTAGCCATTAACCGAGCGAACTGCTCGCTGTCCGACCACAACAACAGCTGATCGTTAGCCTGCTAGCTTAAAAAGTTAGCAGGCAGCGGCTACATTGTTCCCTCTAACTCTGCGCCAACTGACACACGAACAACGGCAGTCCGTTGTTGTTGTTTATAAACACAAACACGACCGTTATGGTTCACTTAATACAAACAGAGAACACTGTATCGGCCGCGACGGTTAGTTTTCCGTTAGCTTCTCGCTACTTCCTCCGTTGTGTTGACGACGGCTGCGCGAGGCGATGGGCGGGGGGTGGGGGGTTTGACAGGCACGTGACAGAAGTCGGCGAACTCACGAGGACCGCATTAAAGGGGCAGTGACTCTCGTTTGTGCTCGTGGTTGAAATCGCCGCTGCGCTGTTCTCGCGAGATGTTGTTGTTCATGAGCCTAACGAGATGTTGTTGATTGGCGCTTTAAAAACAAGCTCAGTTTACCTGTCGAAAATAAGAACAGATGTTTTTATGGGGAGAAATAATTGGATCAGGATAATAACTAATGTACATTCTGTGACATTGAGATATACATATTGTATATATACACATATACATATATATATATATATATATATA
The DNA here is from genome assembly GCA_016806645.1 of Ophiodon elongatus. Classification (NCBI taxonomy): domain Eukaryota; kingdom Metazoa; phylum Chordata; class Actinopteri; order Perciformes; family Hexagrammidae; genus Ophiodon; species Ophiodon elongatus. The sequence continues at coordinate 42,267 of JACSYO010001348.1, read as the reverse complement.
TATATATATGTATAAATTATATATATACATATACATATTATATATATATATATACACATATACATATATATATATATATATATATATATATACACGTATAACATTACATATATACATATATAGCTGATTTTTTACATACTTGTGCTCTACATCAATAATTCCACTTCATTTAAATTACAAGGTAAAAATTAAAAAAAAATTATTAAAAGAAAAACAAGTGGAAATGTTGTAGTTATTTTGTTAATTATTTTTGGCATGACATGTTCACGGATATCGAGTTATCAATAGTGTATTACAATTATTTTATTATTTAACTTTGACACAGCACCCAAGTGAATATTTGCTTCTATTCCTGATTAGACCTCATTCTGTTGATCTGTTTTTGAATAGGTGTCTTACTATTTTGCGTTTTTTTTTTATTTTTACAATTTGTTGCATTTTTTTTGTTATGGTTTTGCTGTTTGAGTATAAATATATACTGACATAAAGTGATGTACACTAAAAGGTAAAACAAATTGTCATCATTCACAACATTTAAACCCATCCCTCTACAAAACTAATCTCATAGCACATGAAGAGCTTTCTAAACCTCAGTTCTTTTTGTAAAAAATACATTGTGCTTACAAATACACCTTACATGTATTTTTATTAAATACCAACAAAAACTGACGCTGTTACCTTGTTTCAATATAAATTTTATTTGCAGGACATACGCAAAAAGCCATACAATATCATCAGCTTCACATTACATTGCAGACTCACATCCATAAATTGGGCTTCAGTCTCTTAAAAATAAGGTATCCTCAACAACACTTTGACAAATATATATAAAAAAAAAAAACATAAATTAAGTAATTTAGATTATCCACACATACTGCAGTAGAGTGCACAAGGACGGGGATATAATTCTGCCACATAAGGCGAGATTATTTGCAGTGTGTATGGGATAAGCTCAGAGGAATCTGTAATTGCAGGGAAATGAAAATGATAAATTTAACATGTACCCTGTGCTACTGAATTTGAGTGAGGACATAAACAAAGAATTACATACATTCAGTCAATCAAACATATATTTGAATTTAGGCCCACGCCGTGAAGCTCATCAATGGATTCTGTGATTCAGTTTTAAGTGACATGAAGTGGACCTAAAACACGAGTGTTATGTGAGAAGCTAAATATCTTATAATAAATATCCGTAATTCTAGACTCATGACTACTTCGGTGTGAAAACGGGTCTGGAAAATGTTTTCAATAAGGTTCATACAGCTTCCCAACTCGCAGAGGACCAAGCAGCCTATCGCTTGTCAGCAAAAGCTTGAAAAACAGAAATATTAAGAGTCATAGTTTCAGTTGCTTGAACTGATCTGTGTGAAGATCTCAGAGAAGTAATCTGGTGTAACTCTTGGGGCGTACAATGTGAACACTTCCGATGACGCGGCGTTTACTCCCAGCCCAGAAAACAGTGCGTTCTTGTTAACTCAAGAAAAATCCCCCAAAACGCAAACGTAGCACGTTTTACCCCGACGACCGTGATATGCTTCAAGTATCGATATTCACTGACGCAGCCGTGTTTACATAAGAGTCACGGTACGTTACCGAGGACTACTCCGTTAGCCAGACAACAACGTGTTAGTCGTGTGTTAACAATAAGACGTACATCATTTGTTGGTGCAGCTATAAGAAATGAGCTCAGGAAATCGTCCCTGATTAGGTAAAAGCATTGATTTGAGTTATCTGGCTAAATGGTTAATCATACCATACAGTCGCCTGCTCGTTTATATGTACATATATTAAATGTATGTCATCATGTGACCCATTAGATATGTAACGCAATAAAACCCCTGTTGAAAACAGAGTTTTTGTTCCCCTACATTTACAGTGTATGGCACAGCACATCTCTGAAGATGACCTGGAGTTCAAGTGTCCGAAGCTGTGTTGGTTTAAATATTATACACAATAACATGGCGGTTTCAGCCCTCGTTCCCATTCGCACAAGGATCCGACTTCCTGTCTGAGACAACCGGCAAATCATCATCATCACGAACGGATTCAAAATCAGTCCTCAAAAGTCCCACGAATTTCACCTATTGGGCTTCTGCAATTTGAAGCGTGTGGGGAAACTTAAATATTGCATTAGTCCAAAAACAATAAGACATGATTTTGATAAATATTCTATTTTCCACAAGGGCATTGTGTAAAATATCACCTAGCTTCTGCTTAGTGTAGGTGAAATTTAAAGAAACATCTTTGAAACAAATAAAATATTTATCAAAGTGCTCTGCTGTGTTATTGCCTCGGTTCCCCCCCCGCCCCCCTCCAGAATGCTGATCCTGACATTAAAAGCCAACCCATCCTTGATGCCTTGATATAAACACACTATTCAAGCTTCTTTGAGCTTATTAGTGTTACACAACACATGTGAAATAAAATTAAAAAAATTAAATGTCTGGAGAGAACGGTTGGGTTTGCCCACATCTTTTTTCTTTTTTTTGGTAAATCGGATCACTCAGAACGCATTCATTGCTGCCTCAGTGAAATTGCTTTCTTTTCATTCTCACAATCATCTTCTTCGCATTCACGTCTACTCCATTTTGGATCTCTCCATCTTGGTTTTCAGGATTTCCTGAAAAAAAAAAAAAAAAAAGAGAACACAGATTAATACATGTACAGTGATGTGACTGTGGGCTGGTGACACAGTAAAGGTCATTACCAGGAGAATGTTAAACAGACACAAATGTGATTGGAAATCATGGGACTAGCGGGTGGAGAGAGTAAAAGGACCCTTTACCTCTTCTTCATCGAGCATTACAGGGAGAGCTCTGTATAGAGAGAGAGGAGGGGGAGAGGGGGGAGACAGAGGGGGAGGCAGTGAATACATTCATACAGTCCATGCCTGAGTCTAACTGCATTCTGAGATAATCTATAAAGCTTGTTTGTGCTTTGTGCTTCAAAAGGGTTGCACTTTGAGTATTACGAGCATATCTTTCCAGTCTGAGCTGTCCTTGATCAGGTAATCTACTTTAATACACGGACATGAGCTGAAACGATGTCAAAGTAAGGAGGATTAACGTTTCAAGACAATACCTTATTCTCCCAAATTCCGGGTAACGCGATACTACTGAGTTTTAATTGACTTTACTTACACATCAGCAACAGTTGTAGGAATGTTCTCCTCAACCCATTTTAGGTCTTCATCCTGGAAAAGCAGAGTTTAGAAATAACACATGATTAAGTTGTGTGTGAGAGAAAAAAATAGAAACGGCTAAAAGGAGAGAGATGTTGACAAAAGACAGGAAACTCACCTCTTTACTCAACAGCTTCATGGAGCCATTAGAGTCCGGCTTTGATCCTCTCATCTTCATTCCCTCTGAAAAAAGAAAAAGAAACAAAAGAAAATGCCAAATGATAGAAGTCCATTATCCAATAATAAGATTATAGCATAACTAGGTTATTAAAATTCCCATTCATACTATATAACATTTCTCAATTAATCTGTTCTCCACACATCCGAGTGAACAGATTTAGATAATGGCCTCAGTATCACCATCATCGTCATCAGATCGGAGCAGACTTACACCAAAATGCACAGCAGAACACAAATTTACTGGAAATTATTGCTGGCATGATCACAGAGGCCGGTCAGAACAGAAGAGAATATAATGATTAAATATGGAGGAATAAAAAAAAATATTCACTTAAGAGTTTCCATATTTAGTGGCTTAATGTGACAAACATCCCTGCAGCCCTGAAGGCCCCGCGATCTATAATAAACCATTAAAAAGCATCCAGTCAGTTCACACGAAATAAAACCTGACTTTTGGCTTCAGCTCAAAACTATATTTACATACAAAAATTAGCTATATTAATGCGAGCTTTTACTGGATACTTTATGGGATACTGGTCCCATTAATGCACATCACTAACTTTGCTTCTTCCCCCGGAGTCTTTGTGCTTTCTCGCCTCACAGGTTTCCGTGGACCGCGGTTATATCTGGACCGTGGTCATGCCTCCTGCCATGGCCCTGATCACACCCACTGCTACTTATTATTATTATCACCGATACCATTACTGCTTTCCTTATCTTTATTATTCTATTATATCCACTGCTGCTGTTATTAATAGTCGTTGTAATTTCTCCATCATTATTCTGCTTACCACTCTCATCATGTGAATAATTTATGTTGTTCATTCTGTGCACATGAAATCTGTCCATCCTGGGAGGGGGATCCCTCCTCTGTTGCTCTCCCTCAGGTTTCTTCCCCCACTTTTGAGGGTCCTGGGACAGAGGCTGTTGTATGTGTACAGATTGTAAAGCCCTCTGAGGCAAATTTGTGATTACTAGTATTATGAACACCGTCTCACTCAGGTGTACTCAATAATAAGGGACTATTAGAGAAGCCGTGGCTGGTCTCGCAATGAAAAGCAGGAGAATGAGAAGTCTTACCAAAAGCTTCACTCAGCATTGGCTCCTTGGCCTCTTCCTCGTCATCGTCTTCATCAATCAGAGGAGAATGGGAGAACCTGAGAGTGAAACAGAACCAAATGAAACACGGTCAACTTGAACGGACCGAAGTGGTTTTGGGTTCCAGGTTCGGCTGCAGCCGGACTCTGACCTCTGGTTGTTGGCAGAGGGCCGCAGCAGCACCATGATGACCAGCAGAATGGTGGAGAACAGGAGACGCCAGAAGGCATCGTCCACCCACAAGTCCCTCCAACCCTGTGGGGAAAAAAAGGATGAAAATAGAAAAGAGTGATGATGTCATCAGGTTGGAAGGCGAGTGCGCTTTTCATCTCGGCATAAACAAGAAACAGAAACCTCACGGTGGGAACAGGACAGGAAACACAATACAGTAATCAATCAATAGCAGAGCATAAACCGACTGACCGTCTGGCAGTCCACCAGCTTGAAGACTTTGGTGGTCCAGATGATGAATATGATGGAAGCTGTGGACACAAAGTAAACACCGGCCTTGTTTTGATGTCTGTAAACAATATGCAAATGATGGGAAACAGCACAGGAAACGTTCCACTCCAGCCCCCGGGAAGAACGCTGGGCTTTGAAGCAAAATATACATAATGGCTAAAGAGTGGAGTTACAACCTCCAGGTTCGTCACGTGATACTATGGGCTCCAAAAATACTTTTTCCTATAAACTTAGATTTGGAAAGAGACGTCTGTAACTAAGCAGACACTTTTTTTGGAGGTAAATCAACTTTTTTTGGAGGTAAATCAATAGCCCATATTAAAAGTATTAGCTAAGTTGTAAAATGCACCAATAGCCCAATTAAGAGTTGTTTTTCTTTCCTTCCTCCGTTCATGTGAATGAGGGCTATGCCCACTAGTGCGCATACTCTATGGGCAACATAATGCGGGAGATCCGGGGTATCTTCATCTGAATTTTATAATCTGAAGTTAATTTTTTTTGCTTCGTGTGTCGTTGAACTTTTATAGAAATGAACGAGGCGTCCGGTTCTCTCTATACATCCACGGTGGAAAACAAATTCGAAGAGGCAAATATACAAATGCATTTACATGCTCTAATACATGAGGAGCATATATTGAAACAGTACAGGACACACTGTGCGTGTTAAAGGACTAGTTAACTACTTTACACAACTTTTTTTCCACATATGCAGAAGTACTTATTAACACCAGTAAACAGACCGTGATGTGTAAAATCAGTGGACTTCCCCTTGACCCATAATGAAGCAGCTGTTCCTGAATTAAGGCACAGCTGCACGAGAGCCGTCGCTACTCACCGACGACAGAGAAGATGAGCGTGTTGGTGAAGTGCTGATACAACGAGAGTTTCACTATATTTCTGCGGAGCTTCAGGAGACGAGTGGTTTGAGACAGACTGATGAAGATGTAGGTGCAAGTTAAGGAGAACACACTGCATACACATTCAAGCAACCACAATCAAACGCTTCTGAATATGCAAATCCTCGACTTGCTCCGAGTGGCGTTTTTTTGCAGGTCGGGGGTCAAAGGATATCCACCACATGACGCAGGAGTCAATAAGGGAGAGGCTGAGATTAGCCACCAGGGCGACCGTCCCATAGAAACCCTGGAGAAACAAAGATGACAGTCGGATTTTACAACCGAGACACAACATGAGCCTGGAGGTGTGAAGCCACATGAGATAAACCTGCGTTAGGATCTGGTGAAGATTTAAGTCTCCTCTCTTTGAAGCTGCCTCGTAAAAACACTCACCGGGACAACTGCACAACCTCGTTCCATTCGTCTTCCTGTCTTTCTTATCTCATGCGCGTTTGTATAAAATTGTGTTCCCTTTTCCTTTTTGTGTTTTTGGCTGCTTTTGAATACCACTCTCCATCAAATAGGTCATTCCCAATTATCCTCACTTGTCTGCCTCCCAGAGACCGAATCCCTGCATAACCTTCTCTCTCGCTACTCAAATCAACTGTATTTATACCGAGTGCCTTGAAAGCTGCGCCAGGCAAGATCTTTATGTAAAAATACACCTCTGCCATCAGCTTCAATTAATCTGTGGGGGCTGCAACAGCTCATGTCCCATCTGCAGTAATTGAAATGCAGTGGCTCATTATATTTTTCTGGATGAAAGTCATGTGCAGTCACAGAAAACGGTGAATTAAGGGTTCGGAGTGAAATAGAAATTGTCTCCTAAACAGCGGCGAGAGAGCGCCTCCCAAGGAAAGCTACACTCAGTGCTGACTCTCTTTCCTCTCTCTTCCATTTGGTATATTTTTGGGTGATGGTAAATCTCTGCCAGGTGGTGTGGTTGATATAGATTAGTGTGTCCCGTGCAGTCTGTTGATAACAAAAAGTTGCCTCTCGCTGCCATCTAAAGTTGACACGATGCAACTGTGCTGCCTTTAAGTCGTAATCATAGAATTAAACCTTGCTATTGATACTGATTATGAATAATTAAAATTATCACACACACACACACACACACACACACCGGGACAATTTAGACAGTTAGAGGATAGTTAGCTTTTATGTATTTGTATGAATTATCTGAAACTGTCACTGTGTCGTACATCAGATCTGATTCTCCAAGGATGCTCAAACAAATATTGAGAATGACAGCTGTTTATGAGCTGGAGTGTATTAATTATTGATACTTACACCTGTCACTCTTAGCACACCTTCCACAGAGGAGAAGAGCAGGTAGAGGAGCCCAACAGCTCCCAGCCGGTGAACTGTGGTACCTAACCTGGGCCTAAACAAGTGAGGGGAAAACTGTTCAAGTATACGAACAAATGATTGAAATGAGAGTATTAGCAGACAAGTCCCCGACTGGGTTTTATTCGGTGAAGAATAATGAGAACGATCAGTCATCAAATCATCTTAAAATGTGAGTTTTAAAAGTCTAAACTTACTTGACTATGCCATAGCCAAGACTGACAATGAGGACCAGGATTCGGGCCAGAGATCTTTTAAGCGCAGAAAGCAGCTCAGCAAAAATCACAGCCCCTTGAACTGTGAAGAGATAAAAACACATAAAGAAAATGATGATTATATCAGACTGGAGTAGAGAGAAAATTACACGATCGTACAAACGGGCAGATGTAAATCAGATGGACCCACCGTAGTCTCCTTTGTAACGGATGCTCTGATATTCGGAGTAAAACACAGCTTTCTCCAGCATGCCGAGGATGATGACGGCACCGATCCAGAACTGGATCCGCAGCAGATCCCTCCAGTAGCAGGCGCACCAGAAGAGCCAGAGAGCCCCGAACAGCACGTACACAATGCACATGGCCATGAAGAACTGCGATGGACAGGAGAGGGAGGGAGAGAGAGAGAGAGAGAGAGAGAGAGAGAGAGAGAGAGAGAGAGAGAGAGAGAGAGAGAGAGAGAGAGAGAGAGAGAGAGAGAGAAATGTGAGGATTTGTTTGAAATCACAGTTAAGCTGTGTACCGAGCTATGATTTCACCAATAACAATACGGTCCAATTCAGGCTGATTTATTTACGTGAAAAGTCATTCAATACTTTAACAAAACAATATCTCTAACTTGTTGTTTCTGAAGCGTCCAACCACATGTACGCCACAGTCAAGTCAAGTCTATATAATTGACCTCAAGGAGCTTTACACTCTGTGTAGCACACGAGCCTCTCTGTCCATTAAGAAAAGGAAAAACTCCCCCAAAAAACAGAAGAAACCTCAGGAAGAGCAACGGAGGAGGGATTCCTCTCCGTGGACGGACAGACACGCAGCAGATGTTGTGTGTGCAGAACAGACCAGCATCATAACATGAGTGTACACTGGAACTGCAATAAGTATGCAAGAGAGTTTTTTTGGAAATGTCGAAGTGGCCTCTGATCTGCATAACACAGTAATTGCCAGTTGCATTGCTTGTAATTCATGATATCTTTGATTGATCCCCCCCCCACACTGCCTCTGATTGGCCAGTGCTGGTTGCCTTTCTTATTGCTGATGAACAAGATTGGTGGAGGTTTGGTAGTATAGTAGTAGGTATGTTTTCATCAGGTTGGCAGCCTTCTTGTTTATTGCTCTCATTTATAAATCACAGGAAATTGTTTTTCTAAAAATGTTGCTATGCACATTTGTCTGTATGGATGGAATACAATTAAATATTTAAATTTTTATGTGGTAATTCAATATTATCATAATTAAACTTAATGTTAACCTTAATGTTGATATGACTATGACTGATATGATTAACAAGAAAATAAATTGGCCCTTCACATCAAAAAGGATGCTGGCCCCTGGTCTAGACTATGAGAATGAAACAAATATAGATAGATTGTAAACATTTACACTACACCACTGAGCAACTCAATCCACCGAGAAAAAAGAAGTAAGTTGGATGTTGTCTTGAGATTTATTTGTTAATTATTCCGTATGTTTCAATTCCAAACCTATTATAGGTCTGTTTTCCCCCAGACTGTAATGTCTGTTAATTTCTGTTCCTGATTCAGTCATAACCATATAATTTGTGTTCAAGACATTTCCAGAATCTAAAACCCCTCCCTTTACATAACGCATTGTACGTACCATCATCAGGGGCCAGTCTGCTGGAGAAGAGTAGTCATGGGGTCCCTTCATCTCAACTTTCACTGGGAAAAAATAAATTAAAAAAAGTCACTTTTTTTGAATTCTCAATTGTCAGATTTGTATTCCTTTTTTATTTTTTGTCCTCACTGCTGAACAAATGTGAGGAACTCTCAGGGTTTTGGAGTGAAACGGCGTCGCTCACTTGTGAAAGCGAAGCTGAGCTGCTCGGCCCCGATGTCTTCATCCTCAACTCCACGGAACAACGGCTGCACCTTCACTATGAACAGGTACGGACTGTCCTCCCACGCTTTGGCCACGGCACTGATATCCTGCAGGGAATCAGAACGGTTATGGTACTTTCTTTATTCATAATCTTTATGTCCACACACACACTGAGCTCTGAAGGAACTTAAAAGTCGTGCAGGAAGCCCCTAAAAGACGTCATATCTGAAAGAAGCACCGGGTTCCTTCAAATGCATCTTATATTTTTGTAGGAGCTTTTTTATTTTATGTTAGTATTTAGTTATTTTATTCACAAGTATTGTTTAATTATTCTAGATGTTTGCTTCTTTAGGTTAGATTTTTTTATATATTAAAAGATAGCTTTTTCTTTTGATAGTCTTTTGTTTAGTTTAGTTATTTTTTGTTGTTGTCCAGGTATACTTAGTTTTCTGGCTTGTTCGTTTGTTTATGAATTGGGTAACACTGTGGGCACCTGGGGTTATATATAGGAGTAGGCAGGTACAGGACCAGCATGCACCTGGATGGGCCTATGGTTTTTTACCAGCGCAGGAGAGGCAGCAAAAGGAGTTCCTTTGTTCTTTTGTTTTGTTAAATAAATTATGAGACACACAGAATCCTATACGGACGATGCATTCTTCTGTCTGCATGAAGCACAAACCCACGATGCGTCAGTGGCCTTTTGATTTAGGTTTGTTTTTTGATTTATCGGACAAATATGACCATATTCTGGACAAAGGGCTTGACTTCATGTGCCTAACAGAAACCTGGCATAAACCAGGGGACTACTCCGTGCTTAATGAAGCATGCCCCCCTGGCTATAACTACATGGAGAAAGCCCGCAGCTCTGGTCGTGGTGGTGGACTAGCCATCATGCACCGGGCTGAACTAAATCTATCTCCTCTGCCAATGCCTGATCTTTCCTCTATGGAATGCCTGGCCTTCAAATGCAAATCTCCATACTCCATGACAGTGCTTCTCATATACCGTCCTCCAAAACCAAACCCATCTTTTATACCTGAGATAAGTGATCTCCTCACCTCACTCTGCACTATGTCAACTAACATTGTCATTGTTGGTGATTTAAATATCCATGTGGACAACCCCTCCTGTCAGTTTGCAGCAGATTTCCTGAGTGTGCTTGAGTGTCTTGGCCTGCAGCAGCATGTTGAGGTTCCTCCTCACACCAAGGGGCTCACTCTGGATCTGGTTATCACTGACTCTGCTGCCATCAGTAACCTACAGGTTTATGATCTTGGTGTGTCCGACCACAAGGTGGTCTCAATGGCCTTGACTTTTATGCTGCCTACTACTAGACCTAAGCGTCAAATGTCTTTCCGGAACTGGAAAAGCATTGACTCAGCCACTATGACCATGGACCTCCAGCTCATCACCTGCCCAGCCTCTGCATCAATGGATGAATTAGTGGAACTCTATAATACATCCCTGAGCAGTGTTTTTGATGTCCATGCCCCTGTCAAGTCACATGAGGTAAATGTCTCACGCTCCGCTCCCTGGTTCACAGATGAGCTGCGGAAAATAAAAACAGCTGGGCGTGTCCTGGAACGACGCTGCAGACACTCTGGGCTCACTGTCCATAAACTGGCTTTCCGTGAGCATCAAAGGGCCTACTCCAACTCCCTTAAAGATGCTCGCTCACAGTTCTATTCCAGCTTAATCAATCAAAACCCAGGCAACTCTAAACAGCTTTTTTCGACCATAAACCATCTCCTGAAGCCACAACCATCCTCTTCAACTGAGGCTACAGAGGAGCAATGCAACAGCTTCATTGACTTCTTCAAATCCAAAGTCAACAACATTCGCTCTCTGATGTCCAGCTCTCCATCTCTGCTTCCCTCTGACACCAACACCTTATCTGCGAGTGTGCTGTCTCCTCTCCATCTCGCTGAGGTTCAGGAGAGCCATGTTGAGGAAATCCTCAGAAAAATGAAATCCTGTACCTGTACCCTGGACCCCATTCCCACTGCTCTGCTCAAATCACATATCCCCACTCTGAGTCTTTTCATCACCAAAGTTGTTAACCTTTCCCTTCAGTCGGGCTGTGGACCAGCTGCTCTCAAGGTTGCTGTCATCCGCCCCCTTCTCAAGAAGCCCACCCTGGACCCGGAGGTTTTAGCCAACTTCAGGCCTATCTCCAATCTTGCCTTCCTGTCCAAGGTGTTAGAGAAGGTAGTTGCTTCTCAACTTCAGGACCACCTCAAACACAACAACTTATTTGAAACCTTCCAGTCAGGATTTCGTTCAGCCCACAGCACTGAAACAGCTTTGCTCAGGGTTACGAATGACCTGCTGATGACAGCCGATGCAGGATCACCCTCACTCCTCATCCTCCTGGACCTGACTGCTGCATTTGACACAGTGGATCACACTATCCTCCTAGAGCGCCTCCACACCACCATCGGACTATCAGACTCTGCACTCAAGTGGTTTCAGTCCTACCTTACTGGCAGAACTGAATATGTCTCACTGGGAAGATGCAAGTCCAGACTACTTCCTGTCTCCTGTGGTGTTCCGCAAGGGTCGGTCCTCGGCCCCATCCTCTTCATTATTTATATGCTACCCCTCGGTCGTGTCATCAGCAGACATAGGATGGCCTTCCACTGTTATGCTGATGACACACAGCTCTACATAAAAACTGCCCCAAGCCCCTCTGCAGCCATGTCATGTCTCACCGCCTGTCTTGGGGAGATAAAGGCGTGGATGAGCAACAACTTTCTACAGTTAAACAGAAACAAAACCGAAGCCCTCCTTGTTGGCACTCCACACCAGGTTCAGTCATCCTCCATAACTCATCTCACCTTTGACAGTCAGGTCATACCCCTCTCCTCCACAGTTACCAATCTGGGAGTTAGGTTTGACCCTCACCTGACCTTTAATGACCATATAAAATACCTGTGCAAAACCTCCTTTTATCATCTCAAAAACATCTCCAAACTCCGCCCCACTTTAACCCTGCCAGATGCAGAGAAGCTCGTCCATGCCTTTATCTCCTCAAGGCTGGACTACTATAACTCACTCTTCACTGGGATCACTGGCAAGAACATCTAGAAACTGCAATACATTCAAAACAGTTTTGCTCGGCAGTGCCGCGCCTATGGAACAGTCTCCCTGACCACATAAGGGCAACACAGACACTGGACTCTTTTAAGACTGGCCTAAAAACCTTTTTATTCAGGAAGGCGTTTGTACTCTGTGTTAAATCTGTCAGCTATTTCTTTCTTTATTATAGTCTGTTTTAACTATGTTTTTAACTATAGTCTGTTTTAACTATGTTTTTAAATATAGTCTGTTTTAGTTATGTTTGAACTATGTACTATGTACTGGCTCTGTGCACTCTGAGATTCTTATGAATGAAGAGTTATAAATTAAATTTATTATTATTATTATTATTATTAAATGGCCGCTACAATTTTAGTCACACAGTACAGCTTTCACATCCATCATCCCTCGCAACAACCACGTTGATGTCACAGATTCAACCGACGCTCCACCCACAGGCAGCCGACGGAGCCGTGACCACAGCCACGAGGAGCCGACTGTCACAAGAGTAATGAGCAATAAATACAAAGTGGCAGATCATCTCTCACTAGTGCTTCTTTAAATTGGCATCGTATTAAAACTGGACGAACACATAATCTGTTCTCATCGAGAGGGAATGCAAAAAAAAAAGAAAAAGAATCCCAACGTTACTTTTTAGAGCTCCGTAGGATATGACGTCTGAAAAAAAATAAAAAATAAAAAAAATACCGTTGCATTAAAAAGTAATAACAACATGTCTTACCGGCTTGTCCGGCCAAGTAAGGCTCTGATTCGAAGGGTCACTCTGAACATAGAACAAAGAACATTGTCATTGAGTTTGCCAGGTTTACATTCACACGCACAAATAAAGTTTTGAGATATTATGCTCGGTATGTTCAATCCCTTTTATATCAGCTTGATCAGTGACTCACCTTTGGGCTAGTGAGGGGCTGGTATGGGTTGAAGTCTGTATAATACACCTAAGTGAGAGGATAAAGAAACATGAATATATATATATATATATATACACACTGTATGTAACAAAGTAATTGAAATGCTTGAATAATAAAAAAGAACATCAGAAAAGCACTACACATGACTTTGGATAGCTGCTGCACTAATAAACACCGAGGTTGAACTTCACCGTATTTACATCGTGACGATTAACCCTCGTGTTGTTGAGCTTTTCGTAGTAGCACCCGGTCACAAACCTTCGGTAAGAAGAGGGAGGAGCAGTTGTCGAAGTACGTGTAGCCCTGACTGTAGAAGCCACTCCAGCCGTCTTTCAACATGTGGTCCATACCAAACATGTTCATGGCTTTGTTGTCCTACAGGAGGACGGAGAGGAGAACGTCAGTGGCACTGACAGGGCAGTAATAAAACACGTGGAGTAGTAATGAAATCAGCATAAACAATAAGTAAAGACCAGTGAATGTTCATTTTTGTGCCAAATGATGTCCTATCGATCCCATTGATTGGTATGGGAAAAACATTTTTTTTAACAGGTACTTGATCAATGCAAAAGCGAATTAGTACAAACTATTAACTAATTCGTAAACAACGGAGTGTGTCACTCAAGATAAATTTTCCACACAATCCTGCTGCGCTGGCCGGAGTCACTCTGTGAATACAAACATGGAAAACAGCCCCATCACCTCATTACTAGTGGAAAGTGAGCATCAGTTAATCTTTAGGAAAAAGCATGCGATTCCCGTTTGGACGGTGCACTTCCTCGATGACGGCTGGAAGTCAATGTGCAGATTTGTTTGAGTGAAACTGAGTTGAAATTAAGGCATTTGGGTAAAAGTAGTGTGTCCGTTTGTTGACTAACGATGTACTATGTGGAGGACTTTACTGTATTTTATTAATGTTTTGCCATTAGATGAAAGTTTGCTGTCGCCTTGCTTGAAGTCATTGTTTGCTTCACCGGCTTCAGAAACCTGTTTGGAGCCTCGCAGAAGAAGACACTGAACTTTCAAGACACATCGGAATGAAAAATGTTGTGGTCAGGCGACAGGTGACCTCGATGCAGCTTCGCTTTATTGACCCCCCCTCCCCTCCCCCCTGAGAAAAATGAAGCACATCAAAGCCAAAAGCAGCAGCTGAGTTTGAGACGTTTCTGGAGAAAAGAGCCAGCGGCGCCGGCACAAAGACGGAAGACGAGCCCAAAGCCTCGAAAACACTCTGAGGGAGAACACGCCACAAATACACAATTTCTATCTCCAGTACCTGAGTGTGACATTAACATTTATGACAGGGCTCCACAGTAAGGGTTGCCAGGTTGCCAGTGGCAACTATTTTGAGAAATTGGCAACCGATTCCTGGCCTTTGGTTGCCATCAACCACTTTTTAACATAATAAATAGGGACAGCGAAACCTGAACCCCTCAGAATAAATACATTTCTAATATTTGTCGCATTTATGACATTTAAACACTTTCAGAACCGGAAGCAGGTACTCATGTGTGCACGGGCATCTCTTTTAGAGACAACGGTAGAACAACTTAAGTTGTTTGACTGCGGGGTCAAAAGTTCACCTCACCTGACAGCACCACAAACAAATATGCAAATTGATTGCAAAGACCCAGATGAACCTAATATATATAAAAAAATAATTTAAAAAAAGGCAACCGAAGCCGATGCTGCTGATGCTTTTAAAGTTAGTGTTGAGCTCTGAATGACAAAACCAACAGCCGAGACTGAGACACCAACAGCCAAGAGTCAATACTCACAGGTGTGTTGAAGACCTCATTGTAGCAAACAGAGGAGCGCAGGTACCAGCTGATGTTGAAGGCCAGGTTTCTGTCACATGACGCCATGTCACCTTGGACTGCAGGGAGAACAAACAAAAGGGAGGAGCTCTGGATTATTAGACAGTAATAAGATCGTACGTGGCCCCGGCTGCTGCGGGAGTTACTCTGTAGGTTGTAATCTACTTTTTTTGTGTGCATACTTTCCCCCCAAAACCTCCATCATCTAGTTCTATTTCAAAAGGTGACTTTTTGCTATTGTCATGTTGCTGCCTTGCATCCTGGTCTTTTTTTCTCCTACAGTGGGAGTAGAAATTGGTGTCTCTCCCTCCTTTACAGTATTATGAATTTCTAATTTCATGACAGGTGGATGCTGATGCAACCCGACGTCTCTAGTGAGAAGAAACAGTCTTTTATTCTGAGGGACAGACCACAAAATCTGACGTTTACAATCAAATGTAATAGTTTGTACCGTCTCTCCTACCAAACTTCACTGCAAAATTATGAAAATATCATAATCTAGGTTATGCCGGGTACAGTGCCTTATTAGCAAGACTGAAAAAACTGCTACAGCAATAAATAAAACTGTGCCTGAGATAAAAGTTACTTTGGGTTTAAAAGTTTTAGGGTGACCTATAAAATGTTAAGATTCCCGAAACTGAAATGTGCTCTTTTTTTTTATAAACCATGTAGACCGAGGACACGTACACGGTTCTACGGAGAGCACTCTGCAGAGGAGAGGAGACTTTTTTTTCTACTACGACAGTGCGACTCATACTGATCTGTATGGTGCAGATAAGATGCTATCAAACATCCTTTTTGATCATTTCAAAAATTTACATTTTGTTCGCAGTGCCAAGAGGGAGACTGTGCAGGTTTTCCAGGAAAACCGGCTCTGCAGGCTGCGGGACATCCGGCCTACACGTAACATTTGGCGTTTAGCCAGCGAGAGAACATACAAACGCACCGCGGGACGTGAGCAATGCGATTAAACCCGATACTCTTGAGCTCTTGTGATAGTCGAGCTACTGGTTTTCATTTTGTTTTGGATTTAAATAAACCAGCTTGAGGTTTACTTAAAAAAAAAAAAAAAAAAAAAAGAGATGTGAAGCCAAATCGTCCCCCAGGAAGTTTGAACTACATCAAATTTAAAAGTAAAGAGTCACCGAGGACACAAAGAGCCTTTCTGTACAGAGCAACTCATTTTTCGAATATTAATTGTGTTTTTATTTTTAGCTTTTTTTTTTTTTATTCAGGAGTCTGATGGGTGGAGTTTGCCACTGAAGAGACAACAAGTGCCAGAATAAACATCTCCAAAAATAACACGGATGAGCACTACGTTCCGGTGACTCACAACGATATCAGGGCCTGGATGTTATAGTAAATGTTCTACCTATCAGACAAATGATCTTTGTACTTTGTGTTGTAATATTTAAATAAATAGTAGATATTTATACTAAGAGGGATGGAGAAGCAGGAAGTAGCCTGAGGAAACAGTATCCTCATTGTTGGCATGAATCATGCAATGCCCCAAAAGGGGTCAGACAACTTACACTTCATGAATATGGTGGTGTTGGTGTACAGCGTCTTCCGAAACACGACATCTTGTGTCTGAAAACACAACAAAGACAAATCAGTTCTCTTCAGAGCGCTCCGGCTCAGTCAGATGAGTCCAACACTGCTGTTTGGAGTCACTTCAGGTCGACCACACAACATATCATCACAGATCTGGATACATTTTCAGAAGGAGCAAAAAGATGGTACCAAGTGAGTACAACAATATTTTATATTGAGATGAATCATGAATTCTTTAACTGATTAGAGTGATTAACCATTGACAGATCACGCATCCATTTTTGTGATGAGCCATGTGCACAATACAAGCTCCACCTCAAGCTTCTGGGTCAAAGGCCGTGCTTTTAACCAAAACACGTCTTATTGTTTTCAGGAAACGCAGGTAAAATAAAAAAGTCTATAACAGTTGATTTTTTAAAGAACTACAACCTTGGCTCCAATGACAAAGCAGGGTCATTCTGAAACACATAATTACTCCCTCAAAGGACTCCATGTACTCCACTGCATTATAAATAGTAGCTCATTTAGTTTTTCATAGATTTTTCTGCCTTTAAAAAAAACCCCAAAAACACCACATATTAGTTTGTTGCAGAGGTGGAAGAAGTACTTAGATATTGTACTTAGGTAAAAGTAGAAATTAGTAAAAGTAAAATTCATGCATTCAAATTTTTACTCTACAATAATATTGTCTTTAAAATAAAATGTAAAAGTACGGAGTAAAAGTACTTATTGTGCAGAATAATATATATCATGCATGTATGTACATTGTTGTTGAAGCTGGTGAATGTGGGGCTAATTTTAAATACTTTGTCTGCTGATGATTTTAATGTATTTATTGATTATATTTTAATTATTCATATTTATGTGCAACGTCACCAGCAACTAGAGTTATACAAAAAAAATCTACAACATCTACCTCTGAAATGTCGTGGAGTAAAATAAATAAATATACTCATGTAACTACCCTTAAGTTCAGTACCTGAGTAAATGTACTTGTACATTGGCAGCTTGTTCTGATACATGTTTCCCTTTCTGTTAAGATTAAACTATAGTTTGAGCTTCCTTTTACGTTTACCATGTTTTATAGGACAGAATAGCCTTATTTTCCTTTAATAACACGTCTGTTTGTAGTTACACTTGCAAATAACGTTGAGACAGACGACCTGTTTCCCCCTAAATTCCACTAGTAACGTTAGCATATCAGATTTAAAGAGATAACGTCACACTGTGGACAGAGTTGTGACACGGCTCAGTCACAATGAGACGTTTATACTGTCAGACAGAGAAAAAAAGAGCTGTCAGAGAAGAACAGAGTGTCTAAAAAGATGGATTATACAGCGAAATAGATGCTAGGTAGCTAGCTACCTCGGCTAACAGCTGCTGCTGGGAGAGAGTTAGCACGGCAGGCTGTGTAAGAACCGTTAGAATAAACCGGTCCCGGTGACGGTGATACTGACCGAGTTGATCTCCACGTTCCACACGGAGACCTCTGCCGCCGCGCCGAGACAGAAAAGCCACGCAAAGAGCAGGAAACGCACCCGATGCGACCGCCGTGCATCCGGCATCTTCATCCGTCTGCTCGCTACAAGCTGCTGGTCAGCCGCGTATCCGCCTCCAGGTCCGCGACGCGGCGTCGGGCTGCAAGTTCTCCGGCGTCGCCGCAAGATGGCGGCAGAACACTCGAAAGGCGGTGTTGCCGTGGCAACCGGCGTGTCGCGAATGGCAGCGAAGAATAAGGAAGAGATTAAATAAAGAGTACTAATTGTAATATGAAGTATATTGAAATACTTCATATTAATATACATTAAGTATATTAATATGAAGTATATTCATATTAATATAATTTGTATTAATATTAATATACTTCATATTAATATTAATATACTTCATATTAATATACTTAATATTAATATTAATATACTTCATATTAATATACTTCGCATTCATATTAATATTTTCATATGAAGTATATTCATATTAATATAATTTGTATTAATATTAATATACTTCATATTAATATTAATATACTTCATATTAATATACTTAATACTGCTCTCAGACTATGTATCAGAATCATAATGGAATCGTTTATTTGCCAAGTACGTTGCACAAATAATAATAATAACAATCACAAATAATTTGACTAGGTGAAAGGTGGATAACAATAAACATAGACATAGAATAAAACAATATAATATAGCTCTGAACCAAAAGCAGTCATTCATTCATTGAGGTAAATCTTGTGTCAAGGAACAAGTGGAATCAACTAGAATTGTTTTAATTGACATCTTAATGTTTTAAGTGCACACACACGCATACACACACGCACGCACACACACACACACACACACACACACACACACACACACACACACACACACACACACACAAGTCAACAACAACCAAGTAATTCGGTGGGACGTTTTATTTTGAAAATCCCCACCGGAAGTCCCGTTGGTGGCGTTTTGGCAGTGAATCCCGTCCTCCGTGTGATCGCTGCTGTCACGAACCCGCTCTGTCAATGTCAGGAGGAGTTCACGCATTAGTGAACACGGAGAAAGAGGGCAGTTGATGCTCACACCAGGACTTTTAACGGCTTCTGTCTGTCTTCCTGCTCGAGATGGCGGAAGTGAGCCAACCCCTCGTTAGGTAGAAACAAACTGCTTTCAGTTTCTCTGCAGCGCTGCAGCAGATCTTCATGCTGACCTTTGACTTTTTACGCCATTTTAAGTACTTAACGTCATACAGCACTGCAGGATTAAACTCACATGCATGCTACAGGCATATTTGTCTGTGGATTTGTGTACTCAAACACAGTTTTACTGTATTATTTTTCATTTAAATCTGCATGGTTTGTGTATAAGTGTGTGTGTGTGTGTGTGTGTGTGTGTGTTGGGGGGGTGTTTCCCACCCTGTGTCTGGTATGTGATGTCAAGTTTTCTCTCTCTGTTTGTCCCTCAGTGTTGTCCCTGAGGATAAAGGGAAAGAAAAGTACAAGAAGAGCGAAAATGTGGCTTTTTACAGGTATTTTGGGGGTATTTCCCATACACTTCATAATGCCCACTTTGTATTCATAAACAACTACAATCACCCACAATTAAGCATAACCCTCTCAATGCCTCGCCGGGCATTTAATGTTGATGTTTATTGTCACTTTTGAGGCGACAGATCCAGGGACCAAACCTGCAGCACAGGGCCCTGTTGGACAGCATGGTGCTCACAGAGAAGGGGGCCCGGTTTGAACTGGTGGAGCCTGACACACAGGTCTGAACACTGGTATTACTTTAAAAAAAAAAAAAAAAAAAAACCCTTGGATGCCCTATTTCTTTATTCATGTTTGACACCATTTGAGCATTGCCATATTCAAATTTGTGTTAGTGCACATCTGTGAGGCTGAAATTGGGTTTAAATTATATTACACTATACATTGCATTTCCATTGATAATTTGACTACACAGTCATAAAGAAAGATATATATATATATATATATATATATATATATATCTTTGTACAAGGATTACGATTTGGAATTCAGACAGAGAGAAATTAGTATTTATTTGTGTTTTAGTTAATACATTTTAATTTCTGGTCACATTAAAAAAGTGTTTATACATTCTCTGAATTGTGCCTTACATCAATGAAACCCCCTATAGGGGACAATAACTGAAGTTAGATAACTATGTTTGTAGTTGTGTAGTATAATTATCTCAGAGGAATGTTTCTTCAGCACCACTGACATTCACGAGCATTGTTAAAAACCAGTCGCGTGAAACGACTCCCAATTTTTGCTTGTTATAATATCTGAACGACCCTTTATTTGCTTCTACATTAAAGACAACTCTCACGTCGCTGTTTCCACAGACCACACTGCTTCTTTCTGTGACGCCTTGCAAAAATGACACGGTGAGGATATTAATAGATGAGCCGCAGCCCATCAAAGCGCGCTACCGAGTTCCAGACGTGATAACGGGGGAACCGCAGCGTGAGCAGTAAGCCTCCGTCATGTTAAATATTACATTATGATATCTGGTTACACGAGCGAGGTAGTTGATCAATCCACTCCTCCTCTCCTCTGACGCACTAAAAGCTTTGTGTCTGTGTTTTGTTGGCAAACGATGGATATTATGTTTTGTTGGAATCAATTTAGGCCAGTTAAGAACTTTCTGGGAGTGGTGGGTTGGTTGTTTTTGTTTAAAGGTCAAAAGGTCAACATCTAAAATCATGAAATAAAGATAAAATAACACTGTACAATAAATGACCTCTGGCCAAATAAACCACCCAACTACAGCACCTTTGTTTGTTGTTGGCTACATCTTGCACTACTGTTTCGTTTTGTTAGTTAATTTAATTTAATATTATTATTATTCTATTCTATTTATTGTATATATTGTGCATTTGTCATATTTTCTTCTTCTTCTTCTTCTTCTTCTTCTTCTTCTTCTTCTTCTATTCTATTTTTGTATATATTGTTCTTTTCTTATGTAAAAATGCTGCTGTACCGAAAAAATGTCCCCTTGCGGGATTAATAAAGTATTTATCTATCTATCTATCTATCTATCTATCTAAAAATGAAAGGGTGCTCCAAATTGCTGCAGCAGTTTGACGGCAGCTTTGACCTTTTGCCCCCCTCATCGTCGTCTGGCAGGTTGAGAGTGGAGAGACGGTCTGAGGACTCTGTCACCCTCTCCTGGTCTTCGGGACGTCACGGGGTTTGCGTGTGGCGTTTCCCGTTCCGACTGGAGGTCCTGTGTGAAGACGAGGCCGTGGTTACGTTCAACCCCAAAGGCAAGCTGTGGTTCGAGACGCTGCGGGAGCCGCCCAGGTGAGGAGCTCAGGGGTCGTGTGCTGGAAACGAAATCTTCTGATTTTAAAAAAAAAAAAGGGGAATTAAATTATATTTTCTTTGTGTGTGTGTGTTTTTTGTTTTTTTTCCCCTCTCATGGGCGCATCTCGTGGCAGTGAGGTAAGAGAATACACTCAGACAGAAGCTTGGAGCTTAATCTGGTCTTTAAATGCATTTGTTCTTTCTGGCTTTGTCCCTCTCGACAGCTCCAAGAGGACCACGCCAGTTCATTATGGAAAGAGACTTTCA
The DNA here is from genome assembly GCA_016806645.1 of Ophiodon elongatus. Classification (NCBI taxonomy): domain Eukaryota; kingdom Metazoa; phylum Chordata; class Actinopteri; order Perciformes; family Hexagrammidae; genus Ophiodon; species Ophiodon elongatus. The sequence continues at coordinate 20,564 of JACSYO010001348.1, read as the reverse complement.
GGCAGTTTGTGGATATCAAAGCGAATGGTTTGTTTTTTTTCTGCTATTTTGTGTTTTTACCAATTTTAAAAAGTCAGCCCTGTCAGTTATTCCAGCCATGTAGATAGTTACAGGTTCATTTCCTCAGGCTTTGAGGTGTTCACTCCTCACCCAATGGACCGGAGAGCAACACCACGGTTATATTTAGTAAAATACTCTCTATTTTTAGTATAAGTTTGCCCATCAAAATGTTATTTATTCTACATATTTTGACTCCAAACAGATTAGATTCAACTTTACTGTCATTGGACAGAGTACAGTTAAATGAGAGTTCCTCGTAGTAGCTTTTAGGGAATAAATACACAACACGCTAATACATGAGCATAAATAACCTCCAGGTCCCAGTAGCATCGGGGCCGACCTCTGCCTCCACGGGTTCAGTCACGTGTTCGGCCTCCCAGAGCACGCCGACGGCCTTCAACTCAGAGACACCAGGTACACACACGCACACACACACACACACACACACACACACACACACACACGCGCGTGTTATAACCATAGCTCTAATCGTATGTCCACAAGCAGTCGGTAATTACGTCTTCACTCCGCGTGGCTCCCCAGAGACGGCGATCCTTATCGGCTGTATAACCTGGACGTCTTTGCGTATGACTTGTACAGCCGCCTCGGCCTGTACGGCTCGGTGCCGCTGCTGGTGGCCCACAAAGCAGACCGGACTCTGGGAGTATTCTGGCTGAATGCATCCGAAACGTTTGTGAACGTGCATTACAGCGCGTCTGATCCTCAGGTGAGTCTCGTTCAGTATCCGTCCATGTGACTCCCACCCTTTTGCACAGGGAATTTCAGCTTCTTCCTTCTGGACGGAGGTATTTAGTCCCACGGGGAAGAACAAAGTGGTATAAAAACAGCTTTTTTTTCCAGCAGCCATCACTCAGGCGAACAAACTGAAATTGTAACGGTGCACTGATTTGTAGTTTTATGTAGTTTTATCTATTTATTTATTGATGTTTGTGTCGATTGTAATGTGTGTCGAGATGGATGCCTCACTTTCTTTGCAAAACAAGTCTACATACGGGTACAAATAAAAGTAACCTGAACCTGAACCTGAACCTATGTCTATCACATTTTTAGTTTTTCAGGAGCAGCTTACTCAGTCACATTTTAGAGAGGCAGAATTGTGACGAGACATTTTTTTTTGGGGGGTCCCGGTCCTGCAGACTGTCGGTGCTGCTTTTTGCGAGTTTATTTAACTTGATTAAAAAAAATCAGAAATGGCTCTCAAAAAAAAAAATAACCAGAGAAACCCGTTAACAAACGTAAAGCGTTTTTAGAAAAACATGCAAAAATGTACGTTCATAACCATGTAATAAACTCTCAGGATGGCCGAGCTCCCCCAGTGAAGAGGAAGCGGGTGGAGCCACACACTGACGTCCACTGGCTGTCAGAAAGTGGTGTGATTGACTGCGTGGTTCTGCTCGGGCCCGGTCCACAGCAGCTGTTCACCCAGTACGCTCAGCTGACAGGTGTTTATATGCACATACAAACAAAGCATGACCCCCAAAAACACATATATTTAAGATCATAAAAAGGATTATTATTGAACCTTACGATGTCAGATTTGTTAAATGTTTATCGTGTCTTGTGTGTTGAAAATTAAAGGAAAATAGTATTAAGCAAGAAGACAAATTAATAAGAAGGAAAACAATACTTTACGGCATCATTTCCACTCTTAATTTTATCCTCCAGATGTTGATGCTGACAATATTCCCGCGCATTATCCGTAAATGTGACTCGCAGTTGCCCGCCTCTTGCCCCCCTCTGTCAGGGTATCAAGCCCTCCCCCCCTTGTTTGCACTCGGGTACCACCAGTGCCGCTGGAACTACGACGATGAGGCTGACGTGAAGGCTGTGGACGCTGGATTCGATCGCCACGGCATCCCGTACGACGTTATCTGGCTGGATATCGAGCACACGGAAGGGAAGCGTTATTTCACCTGGGACTCCGCTCTCTTCCCCGAACCCGCCGGCCTGCAGCGCCACCTGGAGAAGAGGAAGAGGAAGGCGAGTGTTAGCGTGCATTGTCTGCCTTTTTCTTTTTTCTTTTTTTTTTTTTGGGTCGTCGTATGTCACAAATTTAAGGGGATTCATTGTGCATATTATTTTTTTTCTTATCTTTCAGTTGGTCGTGATAACTGATCCCCACATCAAGAGCGACCCTGATTGGTCGCTGTGCAGGGAGGCCAGAGACGGAGGGCATTTCGTCAAGAACAGAGAGGGGCACATCTACAAGGGCTCTTGTTGGCCTGGTAATAGAGTTTTAATCTAACATGGCATAATGGAAGTATAGTGGCTACCAATGAGTCACCTTGAGGCTGGAATGTTGGAATTTAAACCAGCTGACAAACCAACAATGTCCAGTTTTTACCTTTTTGCTGTTTGCCTTTTTCCTTTACATCACCGCTACATTACCTCCAGACACCACGGCCAAAATCTGTGATGGTGATGTTTGAAGGCTTTCTCGCAGGCATTTTGAGCCCATTTCTGCAGACTTTTACCGAAAGGAAATTACCCACAATTCATAGCAATGTGACGTTAAACGCAGGGTTCCCAGTGTAAGCCGGAGACGTAAAAGAAAAGGTAAACAAAGAGGACAGCATGGGTGTTCAGCCTGGTGAAATACATTTACAGAGAAACAATAAGGATTATGGGTGGTACATAAAAGCACATGAAGGCAGAGGAATGAAAGCAGAGACTGTATCACACACCGGATTTCTTCATCAACCATTTCTTTTAACTTTGTTATTGAAGCTGTTTTGATGAAAACAAAACAAAAAAAATTGTAAATAGATTATTCGACAGTTACTTCTCATCTCATGAGGCAAAAAAAGCCTGGAAGACGTTCAGTAAAAAATATAAAAGAAATACCCGCAATTGTACATGAATTTTATGACGTTGTCAAGGTAACGTGATATGTCCCATTCGTATTTACACCATTTCAAGCCCTTGCAGTCTCTCACACTCAACCCTTTACCGGCTGACGTCAGTGAGTCCCCGAGGGTTCGGGGTCTGAGGCCTTAGGGGGACATCGGGATTGGGCCGGTGCCTCACCTGGTCCCTTCCTGTCTGAATGCGGTCTCAATGTACTTGACTGCCACCCAGTGGAGAGAAAATGTTTTACAACAGAATAAACACAAAGGCAAACACATTAATAAATATAAATAAATATATAAATAATTAAATAGAACAGAAAGCTCTTCCATTAGACTTTAACGAACGTGATACAGATGAAACTACTTACTCAATATTATAGTAGTTAGTTATCGTGTGTTTTTTTTTTACTTCCAAGTTACAAACATTATTCAGGTAATTTAGGAGCTCCTCCACACAAAGTACAGAGATAAATGAAAACCTCTTGATACCTGTTTTTTTGTTCTTTGTAATCAACCTCTCTCACAGGTGAGTCCTATTACCTCGACTTCAGCAGTCCAGACACCCGAGCATGGTACTCCGGATGTTTCGGCCTCGATAAGTACAAGGTAAGTGTACTAATAACCCACAAATCAATACTATATATATATATATTGGGTTGCATATATATATATATATATATATATATATATATATATATATATATATGCAACCCAATTTAACATAATAATACTATACTGATCATTGATGAAGTTTCTTTTTTGTGGCTGTGAAATAAAAAAAAAAGATATAATGTTGTATGATAATTTTTTAATGTATGTCATATTCTGAATCCATGAACTCGTCGATACAGGGCTCGACGCCGTCGTTATTTCTGTGGAACGACATGAATGAACCGTCCGTGTTCGACGGGCCGGAGCAGACGATGCCGAAGGACGCAGTGCATTGTGGGGGATGGGAACACCGGGAATTACACAACCTGTACGGCTTCTACCAGGTGAGCTGGCTCAGCGGCTACGTTTGATACAGGTATCGAACATTTAACAGGAAAAAAAAAAAAAACACATTTCAGGAGGCTTAAACTCCAACTAAATGCAGAACAGGGGAGTTCTGGTTCTGAGGCGCACAACAACGCAACTAAACGACAGCCATCAGTGAAGTGAATTACTGAACTTCTTTCGTCCGCTCGCAGCACATGGCGACAGCGGAGGGTCTGATAACTCGCTCGGGCGGCTCAGAGAGACCTTTTGTCCTTTCACGCTCCTTCTTTGCCGGCTCACAGAGACTCGGTACGTTTTTTTTTTTTTTTAAATGACCAATGAGCTCAGTCCCATGGGCCGTCTTCGTGCTCGCGTCCTTAACTGCGCTGTTTGTGGTGTCTGGCTTTGATTGGGACGCAGGAGCAGTGTGGACAGGTGACAACGTGGCCAGCTGGGAGTATCTGAGGATCTCTATTCCAATGCTTTTGTCCCTGAGTGTGACGGGCATCGCATTTTGTGGAGGTGAGAACTGCACATGCTGGATTTATTTATTTTTAATAGTAAAATCACAACTAGAATGGTTATTGACTGGTTTGAAAGACAGAAAACCTGGACTTTCTTTGGCAAGATCCCAATTCTGTAATGTTTTTTATGTTAAAAGTATACTTTCCACCCTAAAGATAGAGATAGATAGATAGATAAATACTTTATTAATCCCGCAAGGACATTTTTTTTTCGGTACAGCAGTATTTTTACATAAGAAAAGAACAATTTTTACATAAAAAAAGAACAATATATACAAAAATAGAATAGAAGAAGAAGAAAATAAGAAAAATGCACAATATATACAAGAAATAGAATGGAATAATAATATTAAATTAAATTAACTAACGAAACGAAACTAGTGCAATATGAAGCCAACAACAAACAAAGGTGCTATAGTTGAGTGGTTTATTTGCCACAGTAACTACTCTCTGCTTTTTCTGCTATTTATTTCCCGTTGTCTCACACCTTTAAGTCGCGGCCGTCGTTGTGCCTCTGCGTTTCAGCCGACGTCGGTGGGTTTGTTCAGGACCCGGAGCCGGAGTTGCTGGTGCGCTGGTACCAGGCGGCCGCCCTGCAGCCCTTTTTCAGAGGTCACTCTGCAAAGGAGACGAGGCGCCGGGAGCCCTGGCTGTTTGGAGAGGAAGTCACCGCCGCGATCCGCACTGCGATCCGACAGAGGTACTCTCAGTAAATGTGTTCCATCCAGCGGCCCCCGTTTGCTTTGTCTTTGATTCGCACATTTAGTTTGAAACGATCCAGCCAAGACGCTGAAATGTATTAATATCATTTGTAGGAGCCATTGGTTATGTCTGTGTATTATATGTGTGTGTGGAGCCTATCTCAGGTTGACCACGGGTGGCAGTGTGTATTAGTGTGGGAGGTATTTTATATATGGGGCACAGGTGCAACTGACAGGGGTAATGATGCATGGGTGACGGGGAGATCGCACGGTTTTTACCGCAAAACAAAACACACCAGAGGGAAACCAATAGATATCAAGCAAATGGTCAGTTGTGAACTATAATTAAACGGGAACGTCACTCAAAAATACAAACGGCCTGGAATCTCTTTTGTAACAGCGAGTAAAGAACAGGATCTTCTCCCGCACCCAGCCGAGTGGCTCGTCACGGAAATCAGTCACTATATCATTAAAGGACAAGAACAAATCCCCAAGCGCGACCAGACCAACTGTTTCACCTCATTACGCAACAAAATATTAGGGCTGTCCTCGACCACAGACTAAGACTCGCATGATTGCCGACTAATCGATTACTTGATTTAATTTTTTTCTTTTTGGAATATTTTATTTTTCAAATATTTTACCAATGCTAGAGAACGTGCAGAGGATACAGAGCACAGTACATTAAACATTACAAAAAATTACATTACAAGTTAAGAAAGAAAAAATACACAAGTAGATGAAATAAAATAAAGTAAATAAATAAATAAAGTAAGTAAATAAATAAATAATTCCCCCCACCCAAACAAAAATTAAAATTAAAGTAACCGCAATGACACAGTGTATATTGTAACTCAGAGCTCCAAGTAGTTACATTCCAATGGTAGTATTAGTGTTGTACCCATGTACTCCAAATAAGGCTGCCAGATTTTCAAAAATAAATAATATTTCTTCCTGAGACTATATGTGTAATCTTTTCAAGAGGGATTAGTTGATTTAATTGATAGATATGTAAAACTGAGTTTCTCCAAAAAAAGAATCTCACAAAAGTGTCACTTTAAATCTTGTGTTTACTAGAGATGCGCTCATGAGTTTATCAGAAATTAGCATGAAAAAAAAAGCATAAAAAATGACTAATCGACTAAAGAAATCTTAGTCGACAAAGAGGGAAGAGTGGACATGCAGAATCAAGCACAATTTAGTTTGATGTTTCTTGATTTTCTCATGCATTTGACAAAATGCTGTTTTTACTGATCCCTGTCTTGCCTCTCGTGCACTCAGGTACTGCTTGCTGCCTTACTGGTACACTCTGTTCCACCTGGCTCACACCTCTGGGCTGCCTCCACTCAGGTGAGTGCTGCCTCCACCTGCTGGTCAGTGGAAGTACTGCAGGCCCATTTAGCCATTTAACCCTCTTTAGTTGACCTTTTCTTTCTGACACTAGAGGTCGATGTCTGTCGTGTTTTGACGAGAGCGTGAATTTAACTCTAAATTACTAATTAAAACGTCAATAGATAGACTTTAAAAGAAAGTGTGAAGCTGTACAGAAGGTCATAGAAATGCTCATTTTATTTGAACCTGTACAGACCTCTCTGGGTGGAGTTCCCAGGAGAACAGAGCACCTTCACTGTGGACAACCAGTATATGATTGGTGATAAATACCTTTTTTTTTTTTATTTGTTGCATTTTCGTTCAGTGGAATTATCGCATTTTTGTTATTCTTAGCTTAACTGTCTTTGATTTCATGAAGGAGGAGCACTGCTGGCACGTCCTGTAACCGACCCGCGTGTTCAAGAAGTTAAAGTCTTACTTCCTGGATCTGGTGAGGTAAATCAACCCCCAGGTAACATATTCATGTCTTCTAGTGTATTCATGATACACCTCAGGGTGCATGTTATATTTAGGCTTGTTTCTGTTTTAGGTTTGGTACGACATCCACTCTGCAAAGGCGCATAAAGGAGGCAGGACTCTGAGTCTTCCAGTCACCCTGGACACAGTTAGTTTGTCTTAACTCACACAGCGATGGTTGCTTCATATGTAATAAAATGTCAATACTAAACTGAAATAAAGCCCAATGTTATATTATGGAGGAAACTTTCATTTTCTGGTGTTTCCTGTCAGGTTCCCGTGTTCCAGCGTGGCGGCTCGGTGGTCTGCAGGTCAACAGGAAGTGGCTCCTGCACGGCCGAACAGCAGCAGCTCCCCCTCTCCATCACTGTGGCCCTCAACTCTCAGGTAAGCGTCACCATGTTTTTATAACGCAAATGAAACAACGTTACGTTCTGACCATTACTGATACAAACCGATACACTCTAATATCTGTCCCCACCCCCCTCGTATTAACGTAATTATTGTTGGCTGAACTATTAGAAACATCTTTGATTGTACAATGTGGTGCTTCTGAGATCGCGACAAGTTTTTACTGACCAATAAAGGACCAGTGTGGATTTCAGGGCTTTCTATTAACAGAAATGGTATATATTTCTCATAACTATGTTTTCATTAGTGTTCAATAAGCCGAAACTAAGAATTGTTTAGAATAATCCCTTCATATCTACATAGGGAGCAGGTCCTCTTCATAGAGTCCGCCATGTTGCACAGCCGAGTTTCTACAGAAGCCCGGAAAGGACAAACCAAACACTTTTGCATTTTTACGTTACCTGAAGGCCACCGTAGTTCTCCCACACGCTCGGAAGAGAAGAGAAGAGAAGAGTGAGTGGAGGGATACTCAGTTGGTTGCAAACTGCAACCTCACCACTAGATGCCACTAAATCCCACACACTGCTCCTTTAACTAAACAAGATTAAAGTTTTAGCCTCCACTGTAGATAGATAGATAGATAGATAGATAAATACTTTATTAATCCCGCAAGGGAAAACATTTTCAGTACAGCAGCATTTTTACATAAGAAAAGAACAATATATACAAAATAGAATAGAAGAAGAAGAAGAAGAAGAAGAAGAAGAAGAAAAATAAGAAAAATGCACAATATATACAACAAATAGAATAGAATAATAATATTAAATTAAATAGTAAACTGTAGCAGCAGACGTTGGTCATACGGAGGTGATTTTAGCTGCAAACGATCTGTTTGTTGCAGTGTTGTTCTTTCAGATCGTATCACAATATTTATTTAAAGTTTGTTCCGGTGCGTGCCACAGCATTTAACATTAAGACAAAGGTGTAGCAGCTAAAAGTATTTTTTTTTAGAGAGTTTCACTTGAGTGAGTTTAATACTTTCTAAAATACAAAGTGATGGAAGTGTCATACCCTGAGAAAACTGTGAAGTGATGAAACTCAGTTCAGACATGTGATGTTCGGATAATTGAATTAGTGAGATCCTGACTGCGGCCCCTCGTCTGCAGGGAGCCGCTGATGGTGAGTTGTACCTGGACGACGGCCACTCCTTCAGCTACCGGGACAGAGAGGCCTTCTGCCTGCGCAGGTTCAGCATGCTGTCAGGCCGTCTGCTCTGCCGGTGAGTCAGAACTCACACCTCACGAAGACGCATCCATTTTTAGACCGCACATGAAAGGAGCTATAAAAAAAAAAAAAAAAACGGGAAAAAAAACCACACTTTTCTATTTTTTTTGGGGGGGGTTCTACAAGTAACATGAAAGCCAAAAGCTGAAGTGAATCTCAAATTGGTTGAATGTATGAAAAGAAAACAACGTCACACGTGACGATTTGTTGCGTCTCGCAGTGCTGCCGGTGAAGGAGGAGCGTTTGACTGTGACGCCGTCGTGCGGTGCGTCTCCGTCCTGGGGCTGAAGAGAAAACCGTCCCACGTGCTGGTGCTCGTGTCAGGTGAGGAGCTCTGACGTCACACATATTCACAAGTTTAGAAAGTAAAGTTTACTTCTCCAGCACATGTAAACACAGCTTAAGCTGTACAGAAGAACATCAACGTGTTTAGTTGCAAATAAGAAGAAGAAAAAAAGCGTGAACATACCAATGACAACAATAAACAGCAATGAACAAATGTTTGTTTATTTATTTGCACACATACACGCGTATAAAGAGACGGTAAAAACATTGTGCAGGAGAGGTTAGAAGCCAAAGATGGCTTATGAAAATATCTCCTCTTTTAGATATCAATGATCGTACTTGAAAATAAGGATAAGAAGATAAAGACATAATTCATAAAAATATTAAATTTAAAATATAGATTTATAGACATGGTAACAGGTTGTGGGATTAGTGGGGGTCCAAAGGGGACAGTGAATAATATTGAATATATTATTAATATATATATATAGATATATATATAGATATATCTATATCTATATATATATATATAGATATAGATATATCTATATATATATATATAAATAAATAAATTATATATATATATATATATATATATATATATATATGTATATGTATATGTATATACATATACATATATATATATATATATATAAAATATATATATATATATATATATTATTATTTTCTATTCACTGTCCCCTTTGGACATATATATATATGAAAAGTGCTATCCAAATAAAGTCTGATTGATTGATTGAAAAGCAATGCTAAAAAAACTTATCTCTCAATCAATTCAATTATGAGTAAAAAAGAAGAAATCCAATATAAAGAGGCAAATTTTCTCCTGAAGGAAATCGTCAAATAAAGCAATTTGATACAAATAATCCTGGAAAATGAGGAGTTTCTTTGTTATTCACATTAGAAACATAACAAAGAGTCCATCTATCTCTGTTTTCTATCCGTCACCAGGTGCCAAAGACTCCTCCACTGCGTTCGACTACACGGAGACCTGCTGCGTGCTGACAGTGAAGCACCTGGAGCTCAGGGTGGCGATGGACTGGGAGATCCAGATACAGGAAGCATAGCTGTGAATGTGTCCCCGGCTTTCTTATTCATGAGAGGGAAAGCTTCATGTAAACCTTCCTGAGAGGGAAAGCTTCATGTAAACCTTCATGAGAGGTAAAGCTTCATGTAAACCTTCATGAGAGGTAAAGCTTCATGTAAACCTTCAGGTAAACCTTCATGTAAACCTTCATGTGAGGGAAAGCTTCATGTAAACCTTCATGTAAACCTTCACGAGAGGTAAAGCTTCATGTAAACCTTCATGAGAGGTAAAGCTTCATGTGAGGTAAACCTTCATGTAAACCTTCATGTGAGGGAAACCTTCAGGTAAACCTTCATGTGAGGTAAACCTTCATGTGAGGGAAACCTTCATGTGAGGTAAACCTTCATGTGAGGGAAACCTTCATGTGAGGTAAACCTTCATGTGAGGGAAACCTTCATGTAAACCTTCATGTGAGGGAAACCTTCATGTGAGGTAAACCTTCATGTAAACCTTCATGTGAGGTAAACCTTCATGTGAGGTAAACCTTCATGTGAGGTAAACCTTCAGGTAAACCTTCAGGTAAACCTTCATGTGAAGTAAACCTTCAGGTAAACCTTCATGTAAACCTTCATGTGAGGTAAACCTGCCTCGAGAGTGTTTATTAGGAAGTACAACATATCAATGGCCGTAGATCAAAACCTCTGAAAAATTCACTTTTTTTGAGAATACAAAAAAAAAAATAGTTGTTTTCTTACAGAATGCTATTTGTTAAGGATACCCAATTACATAATACAACATTTAAAAAAAATACAAAAATAAAAAACAAAATGAGAAATATACAAAATGCAGATAAGATTATTCCCACTTTTCCTGGATAATTTTTCAGATAGGAGGTTTTGCTCTCTGGCCATCGACTATAAATATATAAAACCTGGAAAAGGGACTGCATGAAGCACTCCATGATTATGTTTGAATTATTTTACTTGTTTTGAACTTCAGATTTACTTTTTGAAACCTTTAAAAAAAAGAAATGTAAGTAAATCCCTCCATTGACTTCTGCTTCATCGAGTTCTGTACTTCTACAGAGACATAGTTTAATCTGGGAACAGGTTGTTATTTCTAAAGATTGGTTATTGATAATAATCAATTATAAAATACATGTGCTTTTAAAGTTGTGGAGTGAAAGTTTACTGAATAAAAAACCCGCTGATGTGCAGCTTCTTACTGTGACAGACCTTTTATTCCCTTTAGCTTCTCAACATAATGAGAAACTTTCTGAAAATAATTACCTTTGAGATACCAAATAATTACTTATTAATGGCTATTTAATAAATACTTACTCATTCTTTTGACATACCAAATAATTCTTTTGAGATTATAACTCATTATTTTGAGATATTAAGTCCCTATTTTGAGCTACCATGTCATTATTTTAAGATACCAAATAATTATTTTGAGATATCCTGTCATTATTTGAGATTTTAAGTCACTATTTTGAGATTTCAAGTCATTATTATGAGATACTAAGTCATTATTTTGAGAAAGTCTCTCACTATAATAACTTACTTTTGAGATACCATATCATTATTTTGAGATTATAAATCATTATTTTGAGATTATAAATCATTATAAATCATTATTTTGAGATTATAAATCATTATTTTGAGATTATAAATCATTATTTTAAGATTATAAATCATTATTTTGAGGAAGTTTCTCACTACAATAACTTACTTTTGAGATACCATATAATTATTTTGAGATTATAAATCATTATTTTGAGATTATAAGTCATTATTTTGAGATACCAAGTGATGTTTTTGAGATACAATGAGTTACAGGATCTTTTTCGTTTTCATCACATTGGTGGAAATGGTCTTCCATAGTAAATAAATCAAGGGGAAAAATAATTGAATAACCCAAAAAAGAAAAAGCCAAAACACAAAAAACTGTGTTTTACGATGCTTCGTCACAGCGACGGCACTAGATGGTGACTACACCGATATCAATCCTGCAAATATTCTGTATTTATTTCCTATTTTCATCCCATAAATAGTTTTTCATATCTTAGACGCAGAGACCGTCATGTCAGCCTGAACGTTGTGCTACTTTAACCTTTAACCTAATGTTACTTTAACCTTTAACCGCTCACACTGACGGTCTATTGGTGGCCATCTATGCTGTTTAACAATACCCAAAACATGGGATTGAATTTGCACTTTGCTAAAAGATGGATGATACTCCTCTCCGTGGCGTTGGCCTGCTCTGGTTATGCTGAGACTGCTCAATGCTGAGCTCCATTGAGAATAGGTTTAAAGGGGTTGAATGCCTTCTGCTGAGGCAGGGCATCTACCCACCACCCTTTACATGCCCTCGGGCCCTTTGTGTCGCCCAACAATGATGGCACCGGAGCACCACAGCACCACAGGCGTCATTGTTCGGGTCAGCCAATGGGAGAGCAACGAATAGACGTTTATGTGATGTGTGAGTTTCTGCTGCACACGTGTGTGTATGTGCATGGTAATGCAAAGGAAGGTGAATGCATGTGGAGTCTTTCACACCGAGCTTTTGCATCGACTCTGTGACGAAGGGGAGGGGGACGTCACACAAAGACGGAGCCAATCAGACATTAGCTGTTTGGATTTATGCCAGGGTTTTGAGGCTTGTAAGACTTTAGTACAAGTGGCAAAAGCCAGTTTTAAAAAAAGGAAAAAAGTCAGCTGAGACGAGATGCCGTATACACCGTCTGGCTTTTTCTGTGACCGGTTGATCCGGGAACGAGAGCGGAGAGACGGGGAAGGGTCTCTGAACAAGCCCCTCCGCTTCAACGGCCAGGACTTCAACGCGCTGAGGCAGGAGTGTCTTCAGAGGAAGAGCCAGTTTGAGGATGACTCTTTCCCGGCCACCGTGGAGTCTCTGGGCTTCAAGGAGCTCGGACACAAGTCCAACAAGGTCAAGAACATCGTCTGGAAGAGGCCCAAGGTAGGAAGCAGGGTGGGGAGGTGAGATCATTAGATCGCATGTGGGATGTTATTTTTTTGAAGTACGCGGCGTCATCGAACCTGAGTGGAAAACTAACTGCTGCTGTGGGATTTTACCTGGAGACGCAGACGGGATCGAAACACGGCCCGCCAGTCCCCACGCGGACGGATCGGAAATTAATCGAGTTATTATGCCTTTGTTTCCTTTTTTTTTCTTCTTCTTCTTCTTCTTCTTCTTCTTTGGCTTAGCGGCTCTGACATAATGGATGTTTTTTTTTTATTACGTATCTATTTTAGAGACGATTGTAATTTAGCCCCAGGTCAAAATCCCCAGCATCAGTCCTCAGACTCGCAGGATCAGATGATTATGAGATTTGATTGCTGGTTTACTATTTTGTGTTTGTTATTGTCTACAGGAAATCTGTGAGAACCCTCAGTTCATTGTTGGAGGAGCCAGTAGGACAGACATCTGCCAGGGAGATCTCGGTAAACTATGCCTCTTCACACTTCATTTAGTAAAAAAAAAGAAAACGAAGGTGGATTTAATTTAGATTTACACACTGAAGGAAAGTCTCATTGACGAATGGCTGAAAATCAACCCCATCTTAATGTCAATGCGTTAAAATAACAAGAACACATCTGTGGAATGACACAAAAAAAAACCCTGTGTCCTGTTGACGGTTTCTGGGTGTTGGTTTGAAACAATAACACACTCGGCCGCTCTCAGTGCATTCATCATTCAGTCACAGTATGTTCATGCGGCTTTGGGGGCTAACAGGGTAGCAAATAACCCATCGATCCCCCCCTGAACCCCCCCCCCCCTCTCCCCCGACCCCCCCCCCTGTACACGGCCTCCCCTTATTGTGCTTACTCTTTTGGAAGGGAATCCAACCAGCAGCACTTCTCATTGTTGTTCGGTTCAGACTGCAAATAAAGGGGGGACCAGAAAGGGACAAAGGTCCTGGCAGACACTGTTAACCATTCCCACGTTGAAAAACTTACATTGTTTCCAGTAACACCCCCGTCTGTCACACACCTGGACAAAGTCGGAAAAACACAGACGTCAGCGCTCGGCGGCCGTCTTTTCCTCCGGTGGAACAAAAAATAGGTCGAGCAAAGAACTTCCCGTTCAGTCTTTGATTTTTGTTGCGAGTGAAATCTCAAAATCGGTGAAAAGGTGCATGTTCTGACGGGGTGAAGGGAAGGCAAATCTGCTCTGCTGTTCGTAAAAGATGTTTGAATTTGCGTTTAATTAAATGAAAGGATGTTCTGTGTTCAGGTGACTGCTGGTTGCTGGCGGCCATCGCCTGTCTCACCTTGAATGAGAAGCTTCTCTACCGCGTCGTTCCCCCGGAGCAGAGCTTCTCCGAGGGCTACGGAGGCGTCTTCCACTTCCAGGTCAGAAACAACCGTCAAGTTTACTGAAACACACGAGGAAAACTACGTTTATTACTCTTAAACAGAGCGAGACGCTACAGGCAAAAACATATGTATACATTTAGAGATGTTGGGCTATAAAATGATCCAAAATATACATTAAGGTGTTTATTTTACTGCTTTGTCTCTTTGTGTCTGTAGATTTTTTTTTACTAAATTCACCAAAAGTTACCATTAGATAATGTTGCATTTGCATATTTAAACATAACGTTTCAGAAAACGTGCAATGCAAAAAATAATTGTCTTAATGTCAGTAATCAACTGGGAAAGTTTCATGATGATATCTTCTCGTTAATATTTTTACCCTATTCACCTGTAGTGTCTTCGAAGTGTCACCTCTAAAGGTCGTTTCCTCGAAAGTAGTTTTTTCTCAGACTCTGAGCCAGACATTTCCACTACAGTAGCTCTTTCATCCACCAAACTTTCCAGTTTCATTCCTCTCTATATTCTGAAGGTTTTTACAGAGGGGATTGTTCATATATTATTCATAGCCTCCTTTATAGAACATTTTATTACTAAAAACATGGCAAAAATCTGATTTATGCAGTGATACAAAATCCCCTCTATAAAAACCTTTGACTCTAATATGTCAACAAACTTGGCTTTATCCATCGTTTACATTCATGTCCTGGAAATGTATGTAAATGAGCACACATTTAGTAAGATAATGCCTCATTTGCATATTTAAACATAACATTTCAGAAAACATCTAACACAAAAATAATGTCCTGCATGTACGTGATCAACCGGGGTTGTCATGGTGACATCTATTAGTTATTTTATTTACTCTGTTCAGTGTCTTCTCCTTAAAGTTTGTGGAAGTTGAAGGAACATCTGCTCATCCTTCACCCTCGGGTGTCGCTTCTCCTTCTGTCCTTCAGTTCTGGCGTTATGGCGACTGGGTCGACGTCGTCATCGACGACCGCATCCCGACCTTCAACAACCAGCTGGTCTTCACCAAGTCCGCTGAGAGGAACGAGTTCTGGAGCGCCCTGCTGGAGAAGGCCTACGCCAAGTGAGTGCTGAGTTATTCTGTTCTGGGCGTCTACCGCTGTCCTCTGAATGTTTACCTCCGGCTGAATATCTAAATATTACACTTATGGAGCACTTTTCTGTAACAGTTTTTATTTTATTATTATTTAATTGTTTAATAATATTTATAATTTAATATATTTAATCATATTTATCCAGACATTTATTTTGTTCCAAGCTGAATTTGTGGGCTGCACTCAAAGGGCTGTTCTCATTTCTCAATTTGTACATCCTCGATTCCTTTCCTCGTCTCCTCTCCTTACGTCTTACGTAGGAGTCGACGCAACGGGCGTTTAACAAAAAGAGACTCATCGCATTGGATTCATTGTTGTGATGAATGCTGTAATGTTCATTACATATATGAACATTACATATTATATATATAATATATATTATATATATATACATATATATATATATATAATATATATATATATATATATATATATATTATATATATACATATATATATATATATATATATATATATAATGTGGCATAATGGGACAAGAATGTGTCACGCATCTTTTATACGTCATGGGTGGCGAATAGACTTCCGCAAAGGCCTCTCTTGTGCATCCTCGCTACTCCGGCAAGCCTCCTCTCTCCTCGAGATGCGTTTTAGGAGTTTAAGGACAGAGGAGACAAGGAGGCACAAAGTAAAGAAATGTCTCATATAATACGTCTTTACTACTAAGGTTCGGGCTAAATAAGGATGGGAGGTGAAAAGTAACTTTATTTAAATGGGAAAGCGTCTCACTAAGATTACAAAATCAAGTAAGCCAGACTTTTAATAGGATTAAAACATTAGTATGTCTAAATGAATGATTTGAAAATATATGTCTGTGCTCTCCCTCATCCAGGCTGCACGGCTCCTACGAGGCCCTGAAGGGAGGAAACACCACCGAGGCCATGGAGGACTTCACTGGGGGAGTCACTGAGTTCTACGAGATGAAGGAAGCTCCCAAAGAGCTCTACAAGATCATGAAGAAAGCTCTGGAGAGAGGCTCCCTCATGGGCTGCTCCATCGATGTGAGCCACACATTAAATATCGGTCCCTGCTTAATAACTAATAACTTTTCTACTATCATCATCAGAGGAGGAGAAATTTAAGACCAAACTGAAGAACTTACCCCTGAACACCTTTTTTTGCCATGCAAATTGCATTGATAATAATAATAATAATAATAATAATAATAATAATAATAATAATAATAATAATAATGATAATAATGATAATAATAATAATAAACTGTATGCACATAGCATGTTTCAAAACAAATGTTACAAGGCGCTTTACATTGTTGAACCAGAGTTAAAACATTTCAGGGATGCAAATAAAATCAGACAATTAAAATAATACACAAATAAAGTTGAATAAAATACCTAACAATAATGTAGGATAATAATAATATTCATAATATTCGTAGTATTCAGATAATAATAATAATAAACTGTATTTATATACCACGTTTCAAAACAAAAGTAATACAAAAATAAAATGAAATAAAATACAACAATATAAAATAAATACAATCAACTTAATAATAATAATGATAATAATAATAATGATAAACAGAAAAGACATGCAGGATAATAATAATATTATAATAATACACAAATAAAATAATTTAAATAATACACAAATAAAGTTGAATAAAATACCAAACAATAATGTAGGATAATAATAATATTCATAATATTCGTAGTATTCATGATAATAATAATAATAATAAACTGTATTTATATACCACGTTTCAAAACAAAAGTAATACAAAAATAAAATGAAATAAAATACAACAATATAAAATAAATACAATCAACTTAATAATAATAATGATAATAATAATAATGATAAACAGAAAAGACATGCAGGATAATAATATAATAATACACAAATAAAATAATTTAAATAATACTCAAATAAAGTTGAATAAAATACCAAAAGATAATGTAGGATAATAATAATAATAATAATAATAATAATAATAATAATAATATTCATAATATTCATAGTATTCATAATAATAATAATAATAATAATAATAAACTGTATTTATATACCATGTCTCAAAACAAAAGTAATACAAAATAAAAATAAAAAGATATTAAATAAATACAACAACTTAAGAATTATAATGATAATAATAATAATAAACAGAAAAAAAACATGCAGTAAATAAAACTGTGTGCTAGCATTCGTAAAAAAGAATTGCGAAAGAACGTGTCATTTTTATTTGTTAATGAAGAGCTTTACTGTAAATAAGATGCTAGTTGTGTTTTCAATATTTCTACAACACAAATGGGTGCAACGTGTATTTTGTGTGTCCTCAGTCCCTGGTTCCCGCCCGCTTTGAGACTCGTACCGTGACGGGCCTTGTGAAGGGTCACGCCTACTCTGTGACGGCGGTGGAGGAGGTAAAGCTGCAGACACTCGGTGACCATGGCAGCGTTACTCTGGGGGGTCACTGCTGTATGATATGTGCTTTACCCACCGCTCCTCTTTTCCTCCAGTGTAAATCGTCTCAGCACAAGGAGACTAAAGTCCGTCTGGTGCGCCTCAGGAACCCGTGGGGTCAAGTGGAGTGGAACGGACCCTGGAGTGACAAGTAACCGTCTTTCCTCATCGTTAAATCTTTTTTTATTTTTATTTTATTTTTTTACTTTTACTTTTTATTTTGCATTTTCAACACAACAGAACAAGCCTTGACTTAAATAAACATAATAAAATAAAAATAAATAGTAAATAATCACAACAGTAGTATTAGTATCAATAGTTTAGCTTATAGCGAGTATAAATGCTAACCTTTACATACATGCACATCTACACCGACAAATGCTGATACATATGCATCTACATATACACAACCATCTACATCCACATACATACCCGCACAGCAAACCCATATATACCTTCCCACATGTATATACCTTTAAACATGCACTCCACAAGGAGGATTGAAGGGGGAAGGAAGGGGGAGGACTGAATAGCTAAATTACATACAATTAAATGATATATGCAATAAATATATAAAATGAAATAAATAACCAAAGTAAAATAAAAAAAATAAAAAAATACCGAAATGAAAGAAAACTGATAGCAGAAAGTTGACATTCATATCAAAGCAGGATTTATCGTTAAATATTTTATTGTCGTGACGTATTAAACCTTCTTTTCCATTCATTTCAATAATTAAACTTAAATTCTTTATTTAAATCCAGGGGCGCACGATCTGACCTTTTTCAGTCCCGATACTGTTACCGATACCTGGGCTTTGGGCTCTGATCCGATACGGGTGTTTAATTAAAGGAAACATCCGGCTTGACTTGAACATTGCTTTCTTAAGTTTTTAAAAGTCGATTGTAGACATAAAATAGCCGCAGAACTTGTTGGCATAGCAAGCGTGAAATAACTCCAATTGACATGTAATCGGGGACGTAGGCAAATATTATTGAATTGAATAGATCGGCCTCATTGTTCTTTAATACATCATGATAGTATTTATTAAGTTTTGAGTGGTGGAATAAAACTGAGTATATTTACTTTGGATCTGAAGTATATATATATATATCTATATATATAAATATATATAGATATATATATATATATCTATATATAGATATATGTATATATCTATATATAGATAGATATCTATCTATCTATATATATATATATATATATATCTATATATAGATAGATATCTATCTATATAGATATATATATATATGTGTGTGTGTTATATATGTACATTGTTTATATAATGTATGTGTATATATATATATATATATATATATATATATATGTATATATATATATATATATATATATATATATATGTATATATATATATATGTGTATATATATATATATATATATATATGTATGTATATATATATATATGTAGTATATATATATATATATATATATGTATGTATATATATATATATGTGTATATATATATATATATATATATATATATATATATATATATGTATATATATATATATATATATATATATGTATATATATATATATGTGTATATATATATATATGTGTATATATATATATATATATATATATATATACATATATATATATATATATATATATATATATATATATGTATATATATATATGTGTATATATATATACCTGTGCTGAACTGTGATGCCAGATAGTGTTCTGATCTTCTTTGTGATGTGTATATATCTATATATCTATAGATATATATATCTATAGATATATATATAAATATATATATCTATAGATATATATATATATATATATATATATATATATATATATATATATATATATATATATATAAATTATATAACACACCCATATATATAGATATATATATCTATATCTATATCTATATCTATAGATATAGATATATGTGTGTGTTATATAATTTTTAGTAGATAGTAGATCAGTAAAGAGCAACGCACTGTTTTCTGTATATTCTTACACTGAATTATTAATATCAAGTGGTCAAGGAAAGAAAGGTTTTTCCTTCCACATAACATAATAATCTGACATCCGAAGCCCGGGCATCGGTATCGGCATGGGGCCCGATGTCAGCTTTACTAAGGTGTGTGACAGCATCCCTCCTTAAATCCATCGTAACGTTTCCCGTCCTCTCCACCAGCTCTAAGGAGTGGGCCTCGCTCTCCAAGACGGAGAAGGAGAAGCTGCAGCACCAGAGTGCCGAGGATGGAGAGTTCTGGTGAGAGGCATGTTTTTACACTTCAAATCACTCAGGTGATTCTGATATTAATTTATGTGATTTGTAATATATATATATATATATATATATATACAAATTTGACACATTCTTTTGAGTCAAATATCATAAATCACATAAATAAATCACATAAATGAAGTCTCCACATCTTCCGCCGCAAACTAAAAACACATCTCTTCCAACTATACCTGGAATAAAAAATTTAAATATATATATTTTTTAAATTGTAGCACTTACATCTCATTTACTTATAGCTCTTGGTAGTTTGGCTTTCTTGAGGAAATTGTACTTTCTTGATTCTTGTTGTCCTGGGTTTAAACCCTCATGGTTGAATCACTTATTGTAAGTCGCTTTGGATAAAAGCGTCCGCTAAATGAAAATGTAAACATTTATTTTATTATTGATCTTGAGTTGTC
>JACSYO010001347.1:17500-24428 GCA_016806645.1 Ophiodon elongatus | reverse complement strand
ATATTTATAATGTTTTTATGGGAAGTAATTGTCATACACTTTATTTCTTCTTGGTTTATTTATATTTCGTAAATGGTTTGTTTTGTTTTTATTGTATTTTTCTGTTTCTTCTGCGAGATTCTGATTATGTTGACAGTTGGAAATACAAATATGTCTTTAAAACAGACAGAAATGTGCACAGTGATGAAATTAAACAGTATTACAGTATTAGTAAAGTTGTGAAATATACTAAAAACATGATTGTTTAAATTTGATTTTGTTATGAGTTATGTGTAATGTCCAAGTTCTTCATTAACACAACAACATATGCAAGCTTTGTAAATATACATTTTATTAATTAATTAAAATGAAAAAAAAAAAGCACCAAAGAAAAAAGTATAAAATCCAAGTTTTATTATGTTTGGAGAAATGGGAGAAGTTTTCCCCAATTCATTAATTGTGATTATCTTTTTAGAAATGATGTGTAAATGTTGAAAATAAAAGAGAAAGTGAGGAAACAGCTGACAGAGCAAATAACTAAATGTTGAACCAATTCAGTGTATTTATACAAATTTGATCATGTGTAATCAGGTTAATCAGGACTTTGATGGAGTATAATCAGATCTGAGTGTTTTTTAAATGTATTTCTTAATAACTAAAGCATAATTAATTAATTAATTAAAATAAAACATCTCTATAATAATAATAATATAAAATAAAATAAAATCTGTCTTTATAGAAGCTGGACAAATACTAAACTTTAATAAACATTTCAAATGTATTTATATCTGATTACAAATGCATGATATTCTGTAAATTTCCAATACATGAAGAATTATACAAATCCTGTTAATAGAAGCTTTATTACAATAAAAAAAGTGGTTTTATTATATAATTCATTCTTTATAACCTTTATAAAACATGTATGTAATATATAATCTGTTATATATTAGTATATAATATATAATCTGTTATAAAACATGTATATATTATAATATATATTATATATTTGCATATGATATATAATATATAATATGCTAATAAAAAACTCTAATAAGCAGCGTGCTGCAGCAGCAGCGCATGTACTCATGAGCGCACGTGCTTTATATATTAAATATTAAATATAATATATAATATATAATATATAATATTATATATAATATATATATATATATATATATATTATATATATATATATATATATATATATATATAAAGCTCTCATGCATGAGCAGCGTGCTGCAGCAGCGCATGTGCTCGGGTCACGTGCTCCTCTGTGTTGACTGGAGAGAAATAAAAAGAATCTCAGTGCAGCTCTGCAGCAGTGAGGCTAACAGCTAACGGCTAACGGCTAACGGCTAACGGCTAACGGCTAACGGCTAACGGCTAACGGCTAACGGCTAACGGCTAACGGCAGAGCTAGGTTAGCTGTCCTGCGAGGACAAAACCAGCCGGAAGTGAAGAGAGACGGAGACATGAAGACAGCGAGCGGACAGGTGGAGGTGTGAGACAGGTGGAGGTGTGAGACAGGTGGAGGTGTGAGTCCAGCAGCTGGAGGCCGGTAACGTTCACAGGTACGTTAAGAGATGATGCTCAGACCTCCTGCTAATGCTAATGCTAACTCCGCATCACCCAGTAACGGGTTCAGCGGGCGGGTTGAGTGTTTACATCCGGCGTAGCAGAGCAGCTAACGCGTTAGCTTAGCATCCTGCAGAGATTCAGTCAGACCGGTGCTGATGATGCTAACTAGGAGCTAATGGTGCTAACTAGAAGGTGATGGTGCTGTCTAACTAGGAGGTGATGGTGCTGTCTAACTAGGAGGTGATGGTGCTAACTAACTAGGAGGTGATGGTGCTAACTAGAAGGTGATGGTGCTATCTAACTAGGAGGTGATGGTGCTAACTAACTAGGAGGTGATGGTGCTAACTAACTAGGAGGTGATGGTTCTATCTAACTAGGAGGTGATGGTGCTGTCTAACTAGGAGGTGATGGTGCTAACTAACTAGGAGGTGATGGTGCTAACTAGAAGGTGATGGTGCTATCTAACTAGGAGGTGATGGTGCTAACTAACTAGGAGGTGATGGTGCTAACTAACTAGGAGGTGATGGTGCTATCTAACTAGGAGGTGATGGTGCTGTCTAACTAGGAGGTGATGGTGCTAACTAACTAGGAGGTGATGGTGCTAACTAGAAGGTGATGGTGCTATCTAACTAGGAGGTGATGGTGCTAACTAACTAGGAGGTGATGGTGCTAACTAACTAGGAGGTGATGGTTCTATCTAACTAGGAGGTGATGGTGCTAACTAGAAGGTGATGGTGCTAACTAGGAGGTGATGGTGCTGTCTAACTAGGAGGTGATGGTGCTGTCTAACTAGGAGGTGATGGTGCTAACTAACTAGAAGGTGATGGTGCTAACTAGGAGGTGATGGTGCTAACTAACTAGAAGGTGATGGTGCTAACTAGGAGGTGATGGTGCTATCTAACTAGGAGGTGATGGTGCTGTCTAACTAGGAGGTGATGGTGCTAACTAACTAGGAGGTGATGGTGCTATCTAACTAGGAGGTGATGGTGCTGTCTAACTAGGAGGTGATGGTGCTATCTAGGAGGTGATGGTGCTAACTAACTAGGAGGTGATGGTGCTATCTAGGAGGTGATGGTGCTAACTAACTAGGAGGTGATGGTGCTATCTATCTAGGAGGTGATGGTGCTAACTAACTAGGAGGTGATGGTGCTGTCTATCTAGGAGGTGATGGTGCTGTCTATCTAGGAGGTGATGGTGCTAACTAGGAGGTGATGGTGCTATCTATCTAGGAGGTGATGGTGCTGTCTATCTAGGAGGTGATGGTGCTATCTATCTAGGAGGTGATGGTGCTAACTAACTAGGAGGTGATGGTGCTGTCTGTCTAGGAGGTGATGGTGCTAACTAGGAGGTGATGGTGCTATCTAACTAGGAGTTGATGGTGCTATCTATCTAGGAGGTGATGGTGCTAACTAACTAGGAGGTGATGGTGCTGTCTATCTAGGAGGTGATGGTGCTAACTAACTAGGAGGTGATGGTGCTATCTAACTAGGAGGTGATGGTGCTATCTAACTAGGAGGTGATGGTGCTGTCTATCTAGGAGGTGATGGTGCTATCTATCTAGGAGGTGATGGTGCTATCTATCTAGGAGGTGATGGTGCTAACTAACTAGGAGGTGATGGTGCTATCTATCTAGGAGGTGATGGTGCTGTCTATCTAGGAGGTGATGGTGCTATCTATCTAGGAGGTGATGGTGCTAACTAACTAGGAGGTGATGGTGCTGTCTGTCTAGGAGGTGATGGTGCTAACTAGGAGGTGATGGTGCTATCTAACTAGGAGTTGATGGTGCTATCTATCTAGGAGGTGATGGTGCTAACTAACTAGGAGGTGATGGTGCTGTCTATCTAGGAGGTGATGGTGCTAACTAACTAGGAGGTGATGGTGCTATCTAACTAGGAGGTGATGGTGCTATCTAACTAGGAGGTGATGGTGCTGTCTATCTAGGAGGTGATGGTGCTATCTATCTAGGAGGTGATGGTGCTATCTATCTAGGAGGTGATGGTGCTAACTATCTAGGAGGTGATGGTGCTATCTAACTAGGAGGTGATGGTGCTAACTATCTAGGAGGTGATGGTGCTATCTATCTAGGAGGTGATGGTGCTATCTAACTAGGGTGATGGTGCTCTCTATCTAGGAGGTGATGGTGCTAACTATCTAGGAGGTGATGGTGCTATCTAACTAGGAGGTGATGGTGCTCTCTATCTAGGAGGTGATGGTGCTATCTAACTAGGAGGTGATGGTGCTATCTATCTAGGAGGTGATGGTGCTCTCTATCTAGGAGGTGATGGTGCTATCTAACTAGGAGGTGATGGTGCTCTCTATCTAGGAGGTGATGGTGCTAACTAACTAGGAGGTGATGGTGCTCTCTATCTAGGAGGTGATGGTGCTAACTATCTAGGAGGTGATGGTGCTATCTAACTAGGAGGTGATGGTGCTCTCTATCTAGGAGGTGATGGTGCTCTCTATCTAGGAGGTGATGGTGCTGTCTATCTAGGAGGTGATGGTGCTATCTAACTAGGAGGTGATGGTGCTGTCTATCTAGGAGGTGATGGTGCTGTCTATCTAGGAGGTGATGGTGCTATCTAACTAGGAGGTGATGGTGCTGTCTATCTAGGAGGTGATGGTGCTATCTAACTAGGAGGTGATGGTGCTAAGTGGACTAGTGGAGCCGGGGATCGAACCAACGACCCTCTTGAAGGAGACCCGCTCTCCACTGACTACAGTCGTTGATGAGGATCTGATGGTGGATCTGTTCATGAGCACTAGTTAACCCGGCGGAGGGACACAGATCCCTCCGCCGGGTTAACTAGTGCTCAGGCTTCTGATCTGATTATTATTCATCTTTAGTGTTAGTTTAGTGTTTTATGTAAATACGGTCAGAATGAAACGATTTGATTGGCTGAAGACAGGTTCTCATCTCCATCCGGGTTTTAAAGTCTGACTCTGGACCTCAGCACGGTCACAGATGTGAAGCAACATGAAAACAAACTACATTTCCCATCATGCTCTATTTTAAAGCTGTCTCCATCAGTACAGACCACCATCACAGATGATGAAGACATCTCACCGAGTGATGAAGAGGAGGAGTGATGACGTCACTGTCTTCGTCCTGATTGGTTGCTGCAGAATAAACGAGCTGTCGTGTGTTTCAGGGTGAGCAGGTGTGTTGGAGCAGGATGCCCCCCCCTCCCCCACCACCAGGGGGACCTCCACCTCCCCCTACCTTCAGCCAGGTAACCACACACACACACACACACACACACACACACACACAGTAGAAGAGGACTTATTTACCCTGAGGGGGACATGGTGTCCTGAGAGCAGTAGAATAGGTGTGTTGCTGCTTGACTTCTTCTTCTGTGGTCTTTAATGGCGGTAGGTTAATATCACTGACTCGAGGCGGTTCACTCCCAGTTAAAGCTCCGCCATCTCTCCTGTCACAACTCACCCGTTATACTTTATTTTACTCCTTGTGTAATCCCCCTCCTCTCCTCCCCAGGCCAACACCACCCCCCCCAAGCTGAGCCGAGAGGAGGCCAAAGGTCGCGGTGCTCTGCTGACCGACATCTGTCGAGGCACCGGGCTGAAGAAGGTGGCGGTGGTGAACGACCGCAGCGCTCCGCTGCTCGACAGTAAGAGCCAAACACCAAAGAGCCAAACACCTCCCACAGATCACCCATACATTCGCTTATACCAATACCTACACCAGCAACAGAGCCAGCCTCAGCAGCAGGGGGCGCCGTCTGAGGACCAGCAGAGGACGGAGCTAGAGAGTAAGACAACAAGCCTTCTGTCAACCTAGAGGACGACTGCAGGAGGCAGCAGGGTGTCAGCCAGCCGCCATGTTTCCTGTCCAGACGCTCAGTAGATCCCATCCTCAATAACACCCTGAGTAGATCCCATCCTCAATAACACCCTGAGTAGATCCCATCCTCAATAACACCCTGAGTAGATCCCATCCTCAATAACACCCTGAGTAGATCCCATCCTCAATAACACCCTGAGTAGATCCCATCCTCAATAACACACTGAGTAGATCCCATCCTCAATAACACCCTGAGTAGATCCCATCCTCAATAACACCCTGAGTAGATCCCATCCTCAATAACACCCTGAGTAGATCCCATCCTCAATAACACCCTGAGTAGATCCCATCCTCAATAACACCCTGAGTAGATCCCATCCTCAATAACACACTGAGTAGATCCCATCCTCAATAACACCCTCAGTAGATCACATCCTCAATAACACCCTCAGTAGATCACATCCTCAATAACACCCTCAGTAGATCACATCCTCATTAACACCCTCAGTAGATCACATCCTCAATAACACCCTCAGTAGATCACATCCTCAATAACACCCTCAGTAGATCCCATCCTCAATAACACCCTCAGTAGATCACATCCTCATTAACACCCTCAGTAGATCACATCCTCAATAACACACTGAGTAGATCCCATCCTCAATAACACCCTCAGTAGATCACATCTCTTAACACCCTCAGTAGATCATCTCTCAGGAGATCCCATCCTCAATAACACCCTAGTAGATCCCATCTCATTAACTCAGTAGATCACATCTCAATAACACACTGAGTGATCCATCCTCAATACCCTCAGTAGATCACATCCTCATTAACACCCTCAGTAGATCACATCCTCAATAACACCCTCAGTAGATCACATCCTCATTAACACCCTCAGTAGATCACATCCTCAATAACACCCTCAGTAGATTACATCCTCATTAACACCCTCAGTAGATCACATCCTCAATAACACCCTCAGTAGATCCCATCCTCAATAACACCCTCAGTAGATCACATCCTCAATAACACCCTGAGTAGATCCCATCCTCAATAACACCCTCAGTAGATCACATCCTCATTAACACCCTCAGTAGATCCCATCCTCAATAACACCCTCAGTAGATCACATCCTCAATAACACCCTGAGTAGATCACATCCTCAATAACACCCTGAGTAGATCACATCCTCAATAACACCCTCAGTAGATCATAAACATTACAGGGACAGGTCATTTAACCCAGCGTTCAGGACATTGTTACCATGGTGACAGGACCGATATTATGGTCTGTCGCAGACAGCGATGACTCAGTGAAACCCCTACAGAGGATATTCATGGCTCTATTATCCAGACAGAATAAATCTAATCACACTGTTTTAAAGCTTCCTGAGCTTTCAGTCAGCTGTTGATAGAAACATCGACTGTAAAGAGGGAGCAGCAGCATCGACCTGTAGAGAGAGCAGCAGCATCGACCTGTAGAGAGAGCAGCAGCATCGACCTGTAGAGAGAGCAGCAGCATCGACCTGTAGAGAGAGCAGCAGCATCGACCTGTAGAGAGAGA
>JACSYO010001347.1:0-15000 GCA_016806645.1 Ophiodon elongatus | reverse complement strand
GCCTGGTGGACAGGTGGACAGGTGGGGGAGCGGCTGGTTAGAACAGATCCTGCAGCGTCCTGCAGACCACCTGCTGATACCTTCGTCTATTATCGTCTCTTTAATGTCTCTGAGCCGTGTGTCTCCGTGGTTTCATCTGGACACAGAAGGAAGGATGGAACCACAGGTTGAGAGTTACATGTTGGAACCCTCCCCTCCTTCCCCCATCAATATTTATACATATTATAATAATATAGGGACTAATATAAGTCTCAATATATATTTTATATTTATCAATATCATAATAAAGTATCAATATATATTTAATATTATTTATTATAATAAAGTCTAATTATTTATATTGCATTTATTAATATTATAATAAAGTCAATTTTCAATATTATATTCATTAATATTATAATAAAGTTTAATTATTTATATCATATTTATCTTTATAATAAAGTCTCAATATTTATGTTACATTTATTAATATTATAATAGTCAATATTTATATCATATTTATCAATATTATAATAAAATCTCATTATATATTTCATATTGATCTTTATTATAATAAAGTCTCAGACGTGACCTCTCGACCACGCAACAGGGTGGATGGATACACAACTTTGACAAGAAATAGTTCCAGCACGTAGCTCTAGGTCTGAGGAACCTGAGATGTTTCCAGTCCTCCACAGTAGAGCCACAGAACCCAGCATGCAGCAGTGTGTTAGCATGCTAGCTCGTTGGTTTGTTCATCAGCACTCGCAGCAGCTGCTACGCCTAGCTGTAAGCTAGCTGTAAGCTAGGTATACCTAGCTGTAAGCTAGCTGCTAGCTATGCCTAGCTGTAAGCGAGCTGCTACGCCTAGCTGTAAGCGAGCTGCTATGCCTAGCTGTAAGCTAGCTGCTACATCTAGCTGTAAACTCGCTGTAAGCTAACTGCTAGCTACAACTAGCTGTAAGGTAGATGCTACACCCAGCTGTAAGCTAGCTGCTCACTACACCCAGCTGTAAGCTAGCAGCTACACCTAGCTGTAAGCTAGCTGTTTACCTGCTGTGGAGAACACCTGTCTGACTGTTAAAGGATCGTTCTGATTTATTCCAACGCTGCTCTCGTTCTGCTCCTGTTGTGTCAGTAATATTAATTTTAATAATAATATTCCCATTTAGTGTTGGTGGTGGAACAAGAATCTGATCTTTGACTTATTAAAAGTATTCATTCATAATAAATGAGACTTGTGTTGGAATAAAGCAAAATGTTCAGGTAAAGTTCCCACACAGGTGTTTTCAGTTGGTTCATCAGACCTCAGGTGTGAGGGAGCGGAGCTATGGTGGGGTTAACATGATGTCACTCACCTTTCGTAATAACCAGAATTTAAGGGCCGTTTTTATTTACACTTTGTATTTTATTTTATTGTTAGTATTTATTTTCCTTTTATTTTTGTAATTCTATTATTTTTAGTTTGTTTATCATTTAATATTTTTATTTTTTAAACTAGTTTTTACATCATTTCTATTAATTAGCATTTTTATTTTATTACTATTTTTTCTTGTATGATTTCTTTTTGATTATTTAAATATTTTGAAGTTGTCCTGCCCCAACAGGTAGCTCAGAGCCAGCAGAAAGGTGAGGGAGGTCTGAAGTGAAACCACCTGTGAAGGTTCACGATCGGTTTGCAAATGAACGTTTCATGTCGAGTTCAGACAAAACGTGAATCCCATATCTCTACTGGACGTCTAAAACCAGCAGCGGCCGACCAATCGGGGCCTCCGCAGTGTAACAGGAACAAAAACAAACCGCTGATTGGTTGAACGCTTCACTTTCT
This sequence comes from Ophiodon elongatus, assembly GCA_016806645.1. Lineage (NCBI taxonomy): Eukaryota > Metazoa > Chordata > Actinopteri > Perciformes > Hexagrammidae > Ophiodon > Ophiodon elongatus. Next base: position 13,193 of record JACSYO010001347.1, on the reverse strand, counting down.
GTCTGAACGTCTTGAGATGTTGTGGTTTGATAAAGATTCTGTGATGTCACAGATCATAATGTGATGTAATGATTTGGACTGTTTGTTTGTCATGTTGTGCTGTCGGTGACGTCATCGGAGCTGCGAGGGAGCGTAAACACTTCATTCTATTTTACCGTCTCACCTCACTCCACCTCACTCCACCTCACTCCACCTTACTCCACCTCACTCCACCTCTCCTCAGTGTTTGACGTCAGCAGACCTCTCCTGCACCCCTCCTCCCCTTCACATACTTACTCATTCAGTCAGTGACGTCATCGTCGTGTCATCGTAGAGTAGTGACCGCGCCCTCAGGAGGCCCTCATTCACCTCTCCCATGGTTGTGGTTCTCAGAGCCCAAAGGAGGCGGAGCAGCAGCAGCTGGAGCCAATGGGAGTGCAGCAGGAAGCCCGTCGGGTTCTGTTCCACCAATAGGAGGGCTGTTCACGGGGGGCGTCCCCAAACTGAGACCAGTCGGAGGTGAACACATTGTTTTTCATTTATTTTATTATTTCTGCAATTCTTTAATTTTGTACTATTTAGTTATATAGATGTGTTATATATTTTCTACAATCATTAAATGTTTGTACACTCAAAGAACATGGAGATCACACCATTAAGAACATTTAGGAACATGTAACGACATGTTACATGTTGGTTCATGTCGTTACATGTTGGTTCATGTCGTTACATGTTGGTTCATGTCGTTACATGTTGGTTCATGTGGTTACATGTTACATGTTGGTTCATTTCGTTACATGTTGGTTCATGTCGTTACATGTTGGTTCATGTCGTTACATGTTACATGTTGGTTCATGTCGTTACATGTTGGTTCATGTCGTTACATGTTGGTTCATGTCGTTACATGTTGGTTCATGTCGTTACATGTTGGTTCATGTCGTTACATGTTGGTTCATGTCGTTACATGTCGGTTCATGTCGTTACATGTTGTTACATGTTGGTTCATTTCGTTACATGTTGGTTCATGTTGGTTCATGTCGTTACATGTTACATGTCGTTACATGTTGGTTCATGTCGTTACATGTTGTTACATGTTGGTTCATGTCGTTACATGTTGGTTCATGTCGTTACATGTTGGTTCATGTCGTTACATGTTGGTTCATGTCGTTACATGTTGGTTCATGTCGTTACATGTCGGTTCATGTCGTTACATGTCGGTTCATGTTGGTTCATGTCGTTACATGTCGGTTCATGTTGGTTCATGTCGTTACATGTTGGTTCATGTCGGTTCATGTCGTTACATGTTGTTACATGTTGGTTCATGTCGTTACATGTTGGTTCATGTCGTTACATGTTACATGTTGGTTCATGTTGTTACATGTTGGTTCATGTCGTTACATGTCGGTTCATGTCGTTACATGTTGTTACATGTTGGTTCATTTCGTTACATGTTGGTTCATGTCGTTACATGTTGGTTCATGTCGTTACATGTTGTTACATGTTGGTTCATTTCGTTACATGTTGGTTCATGTTGGTTCATGTCGTTACATGTTACATGTCGTTACATGTTGGTTCATGTCGTTACATGTTGTTACATGTTGGTTCATGTCGTTACATGTTGGTTCATGTCGTTACATGTTGGTTCATGTCGTTACATGTTGTTACATGTTGGTTCATTTCGTTACATGTCGTCACATGTTGGTTCATGATGTTACATGTCGGTTCATGTTGGTTCATGTCGTTACATGTTGGTTCATGTTGGTTCATGTCGTTGCATGTTGGTTCATGTCGTTACATGTTGGTTCATGTCGTTACATGTTGTTACATGTTGGTTCATGTCGTTACATGTTGTTACATGTTGGTTCATGACGTTACATGTCGGTTCATGTCGTTACATGTCGGTTCACGTCGTTACATGTCGGTTCACGTCGTTACATGTCGGTTCATGTCGTTACATGTCGTTACATGTTGGTTCATGTCGTTACATGTTGGTTCATGTCATTACATGTCTTTACATGTCGTTACATGTCGGTTACATGTTTTCATGTCGTTACATGTTTTCATGTCATTACATGACGGTTACATGTTTTCATGTCGTTACATGACGGTTACATGTTTTCATGTCGTTACATGACGGTTACATGTTTTCATGTCGTTACATGACGGTTACATGTTTTCATGTCGTTACATGTTTTCATGTCGTTACATGTTCCTAAATGTTCTTAATGTTGTGATCTCCATGTTCTTTGACAGACGGTTCTTCAGGACGTTCTCCTTCCACTCGAGCTGCAGCGCCCCGCCCCCCCAGCCATCGCCAAGACGACACAGAGAGCCCTTCCCCTCAGACGCTGTCGCCCACGGAGACGAGTCGCTCCCAGCGCCCCTCCCTGCCCAACTTGTCCTCCTCCCCCTCCGCCTCCACCCCCTCGTCTGGAGCCTCCTCCCCCTCCACCAGCATGAAGCACTCCTCCTCCGCCCCCCCTCCACCTCCTCCTCTCTGTCGCCGCGGTAACGCCCCCTCTCCTCCTTCCTCCTCCTCTTGTTACAACAGAGAGAAGCCCCTCCCCCCGACCCCTAACAATACCCCGCCCCTTCCCTCCAAACCTCCCCCGTCTCCTGGCAACAGCAGGCGCCCTCCCACCTCAGGGGGAAACCCCGCCTCCTCCACCCCTTCCTCTTCCCTGGCCCCGCCCCCTCCACCTTATCGCATCACTAACGGTCCGACGGTCGGCGGCGAGGCGGGGCCCGAGCTTCCGCAGCGTCACAACTCCCTCAGCAACAAGAGGACCGCCCCCTCCCCCGGAGGCCACACCCCCACCAGAGGCCCCGCCCCTCCTCCCCCAGCCTCCCCGACCCCCTCCCAACAGGGCGCCAACAGGCCGCCGCCCCCCATCAGAGAGACGCCATGTAGAGGAGCAGGTGAGAGCTGAACACACATAGTACTACTGGGAGTATAAATACTTCATACTTTAGTACAAAGACATGAATTACACACTTTTTCCAGTGAAATATTACAGCATACAAACTCTGGCATAAATATCCCACACTGCAATGCGGTAGCGACATCATTGTTAGTAACAGATGACGGCGGAACGCATGTTGAGTATGTACTAGTATGTGTACTACTATGTAGTGAGAAGTATTTGATATCCGACACAGATATCTTCTTATTACTCACCTGTCCTCCTCACCTGTACCTGTCCTCCTCACCTGTACCTGTCCTCCTCACCTGTACCTGTCCTCCTCACCTGTACCTGTCCTCCTCACCTGTACCTGTCGTCCTCCTCACCTGTCCTCCTCACCTGTCCTCCTCTCTCTCCTCAGCTCCTCCTGTTCCGGTCCAGCCGTTGTTGAGGCCAGGTGGCAGAGAAGCTCCGCCCCCGCCTCCTTACAGGACTCATGGTAGCCCCTCCCTCTCCTCTGACCCCCCCGCTAGAGGAAAACCTCCTCCTCCGCCCACCCGCACCCTCGCTGCTCCTCCTCCACCTCCCCCTCCTCTCCGCAACGGACACTCCTCCTCCTGCTCCTCCTCCTGCTCCTCCTCCTGCTCCTCCTCCGTCCCTCGATCGTTTGTGGGTGAGTTAATGATCACAGGAGATTAATCTGCAGGTTTCTAGATTCTCAGCTTTTATTGTGAAACATCTGCAGGAAGTGCAGGTTTCTAGATTCTAGGCTTTTATTGTGAAACATCTGCAGGAAGTGCAGGTTTCTAGATTCTAGGCTTTTATTGTGAAACATCTGCAGGAAGTGCAGGTTTCTAGATTCTAGGCTTTTATTGTGAAACATCTGCAGGAAGTGCAGGTTTCTAGATTCTAGGCTTTTATTGTGAAACATCTGCAGGAAGTGCAGGTTTCTAGATTCTAGGCTTTTATTGTGAAACATCTGCAGGAAGTGCAGGTTTCTAGATTCTCGGCTTTTATTGTGAAACATCTGCAGGAAGTGCAGGTTTCTAGATTCTAGGCTTTTATTGTGAAACATCTGCAGGAAGTGCAGGTTTCTAGATTCTAGGCTTTTATTGTGAAACATCTGCAGGAAGTGCAGGTTTCTAGATTCTCGGCTTTTATTGTGAAACATCTGCAGGAAGTGCAGGTTTCTAGATTCTAGGCTTTTATTGTGAAACATCTGCAGGAAGTGCAGGTTTCTAGATTCTAGGCTTTTATTGTGAAACATCTGCAGGAAGTGCAGGTTTCTAGATTCTAGGCTTTTATTGTGAAACATCTGCAGGAAGTGCAGGTTTCTAGATTCTAGGCTTTTATTGTGAAACATCTGCAGGAAGTGCAGGTTTCTAGATTCTCGGCTTTTATTGTGAAACATCTGCAGGAAGTGCAGGTTTCTAGATTCTAGGCTTTTATTGTGAAACATCTGCAGGAAGTGCAGGTTTCTAGATTCTAGGCTTTTATTGTGAAACATCTGCAGGAAGTGCAGGTTTCTAGATTCTAGGCTTTTATTGTGAAACATCTGCAGGAAGTGCAGGTTTCTCTGGCTTTTATTGTGAAACATCTGCAGGAAGTGCAGGTTTCTAGATTCTAGGCTTTTATTGTGAAACATCTGCAGGAAGTGCAGGTTTCTAGATTCTAGGCTTTTATTGTGAAACATCTGCAGGAAGTGCAGCGTGTCAATCAAACATGAGATCAGTTATGAGTTGATTACTTTATTATTTATTCATTTATTCATTTATTTATTTATTTATTTAACATTGAATTCCATGTTGTGAATTTATAATTCAGCTTCTCTATCAGAGGTTTGAGGGACGTTTGGGCTCCACCTCTCCTCCATCTCTCCTCCACCTCCACCTCTCCTCCTCTATCTCTCCTCCACCTCTCCTCCTCTATCTCTCCTCCACCACTCCTCCTCCACCTCTCCTCCATCTCTCCACCTCTCCTCCATCTCTCCTCCACCTCCACCTCTCCTCCTCTATCTCTCCTCCACCTCTCCTCCTCCACCTCTCCTCCACCTCTCCACCTCTCCTCCATCTCTCCTCCACCTCCACCTCTCCTCCTCTATCTCTCCTCCACCTCTCCTCCTCCACCTCTCCTCCTCCATCTCTCCTCCACCTCTCCTCCTCTATCTCTCCTCCACCTCTCCACCTCTCCTCCATCTCTCCTCCACCTCCACCTCTCCTCCTCTATCTCTCCTCCACCTCTCCTCCATCTCTCCTCCACCTCCACCTCTCCTCCTCTATCTCTCCTCCTCTATCTATCCTCCACCTCTCCTCCTCCACCTCTCCTCCTCCACCTCTCCTCCTCTATCTCTCCTCCTCCACCTCTCCTCCACCTCTCCTCTATCTCTCCTCCACCTCTCCTCCTCCACCTCTCCTCCATCTCTCCTCCACCTCTCCTCCTCTATCTCTCCTCCACCTCTCCACCTCTCCTCCATCTCTCCTCCACCTCCACCTCTCCTCCTCTATCTCTCCTCCACCTCTCCTCCTCCACCTCTCCTCCATCTCTCCTCCACCTCTCCTCCTCCACCCATCCTCCATCTATCCTCCACCTCTCCTCCTCCACCTCTCCTCCATCTCTCCTCCACCTCCACCTCTCCTCCTCTATCTCTCCTCCACCTCTCCTCCTCCACCTCTCCTCCTCCACCTCTCCTCCATCTCTCCTCCACCTCCACCTCTCCTCCTCTATCTCTCCTCCACCTCTCCTCCATCTCTCCTCCACCTCCACCTCTCCTCCTCTATCTCTCCTCCTCTATCTCTCCTCCACCTCTCCTCCTCCACCTCTCCTCCTCCACCTCTCCTCCTCTATCTCTCCTCCTCTATCTCTCCTCCTCCACCTCTCCTCCACCTCTCCTCTATCTCTCCTCCACCTCACCTCCTCCACCTCTCCTCCATCTCTCCTCCTCTCTCTCCTCCACCTCTCCTCCTCCACCTCTCCTCCTCTATCTCTCCTCCTCTATCTCTCCTCCACCTCTCCTCAACCTCTCCTCCATCTCTCCTCCACCTCCACCTCTCCTCCACCTCTCCTCCACCTCCACCTCTCCTCCATCTCTCCTCCTCTATCTCTCGTCCACCTCTCCTCCTCTATCTCTCCTCCACCTCTCCTCCTCCATCTCTCCTCCTCCACCTCTCCACCTCTCCTCAACCTCCACCTCTCTTCCATCTCTCCTCCACCTCCACCTCTCCTCCACCTCTCCTCCTCCTCCACTTCTCCTCCATCTCTCCTCCTCCACCTCTCCACCTCTCCTCAACCTCTCCTCCATCTCTCCTCCACCTCCACCTCTCCTCCTCTATCTCTCCTCCACCTCTCCTCCTCCACCTCTCCTCCACCTCTCCACCTCTCCTCCATCTCTCCTCCACCTCCACCTCTCCTCCTCTATCTCTCCTCCACCTCTCCTCCTCCACCTCTCATCCACCTCTCCTCCTCTATCTCTCCTCCACCTCTCCACCTCTCCTCCATCTCTCCTCCACCTCCACCTCTCCTCCTCTATCTCTCCTCCACCACTCCTCCTCCACCTCTCCTCCATCTCTCCACCTCTCCTCCATCTCTCCTCCACCTCCACCTCTCCTCCTCTATCTCTCCTCCACCTCTCCTCCTCCACCTCTCCTCCACCTCTCCACCTCTCCTCCATCTCTCCTCCACCTCCACCTCTCCTCCTCTATCTCTCCTCCACCTCTCCTCCTCCACCTCTCCTCCACCTCTCCTCCCTCCTCTTCTCTATCTCTCCTCCACCTCTCCACCTCTCCTCCATTTCTCCTCCACCTCCACCTCTCCTCCTCTATCTCTCCTCCACCTCTCCTCCATCTCTCCTCCACCTCTCCTCCATCTCTCCTCCTCCTCTCCTCTTCCACCTCTCCTCCTCTTCCTCTTCCTCCACCTCTCCTCCTCTCTCCTCTACCTCCCTCTCCTCCTCTATCTCTCCTCCTCCTCCCTCCTCTATCTCTCCTCCACCTCTCCTCCTCTACCTCTCTCCTCCTCCTCCACCTCTCCTCCTCTATCTCTCCTCCCCTCTCCTCCTCTCCTCCATCTCTCCTCCACCTCCACCTCTTCCTCTATCTCTCCTCCACCTCTCCTCCTCTTCCTCTTCCTCCTCCTCCACCTCTCCTCTTCCTCCCTTCCTCCTCTTCCTCTTCCTCCTCCTCCACCTCTTCCTCTTCCTCCCTCTCCTCCTCTTCCTCTTCCTTCTCCTCCATCTCTCTCTTCCTCCCTCTCCTCCTCTTTCTCTCCTCCTTCACCTCCTCCACCTCTCCTCCATCTCTCCTCCTCTCTCTCCTCCACCTCTCCTCCTCCACCTCTCCTCCTCTATCTCTCCTCCTCTATCTCTCCTCCACCTCTCCTCAACCTCTCCTCCATCTCTCCTCCACCTCTCCTCCACCTCTCCTCCACCTCCACCTCTCCTCCATCTCTCCTCCTCTATCTCTCGTCCACCTCTCCTCCTCTATCTCTCCTCCACCTCTCCTCCTCCATCTCTCCTCCTCCACCTCTCCACCTCTCCTCAACCTCCACCTCTCTTCCATCTCTCCTCCACCTCCACCTCTCCTCCTCCTCCACTTCTCCTCCATCTCTCCTCCTCCACCTCTCCACCTCTCCTCAACCTCTCCTCCATCTTTCCTCCACCTCCTCCTCCTCCTCCACCTCCACCTCTCCTCCCCTCTCCTCCTCTTTCTCTCCTCCACCTCTCCTCCTCCATCTCTCCTCCCTCCTCCCTCGTGTGTCCTCCCTCCTCCTTCCTGTTCCTCCCTCCTCCCTCCTGTGTCCTCCCTCCTCCGTCCTTTGTCCTCCCTCCTCCCTCCTCCCTCCTGGTCCTCCCTCTTCCTCCTCCTCCTCCTCCCTCCCCCTCCCTCCCCTCCCTCCTCCTCCTCCCTCCTCCCTCCTCCTCCCTCCCCCTCCCTCCCCTCCCCCTCCTCCTCCTCCCCCTCCCTCCCCCTCCCCTCCTCCTCCTCCTCCCTCCTCCTCCCTCTCTCCTCCCCCCTCCCCTCCTCCCTCCTCCTCCCTCCTCCCCTCCTTCCTCCCCCCTCCCTCCCCTCCCTCCCTCCTCCCTCCTCCCCTCCCTCCCTCCCCTCCCCTCCTCCTCCTCCTCCTCCTCCCTCCCCTCCTCCTCCCTCCCCCTCCCTCCCCTCCCCTCCCCTCCTCCCCCTCCTCCTCCTCCCCTCCCCCTCCTCCCTCCCTCCCTCCCCCTCCCTCCTCCCTCCCCCCTCCTCCCTCCTCCTCCTCCCTACCCTCCCCCTCCTCCTCCTCCCTCCCCCTCCTCCTCCTCCCTCCCCCTCCTCCCTCCCCCTCCTCCCTCCCTCCCCTCCCTCCTCCCCTCCCCTCCCTCCCCTCCCCCCTCCTCCTCCTACCCTCCTCCCTCCCCCCTCCTCCCCCTCCCCTCCCCTCCCCCCTCCTCCCTCCCCCCTCCTCCCTCCTCCTCCCCCTCCCCTCCCCCTCCCCCTCAGAGTTATAAAGGAGACTAAATAAGATGAATTTGTTCTCCTGCAGATGATTTTGAGTCAAAGTATTCGTTTCATCCTCTGGACGACTTCCCTCCTCCAGAGGAGAACCAGCCGGGGGCCAAGGTGTACCCGAGCAGGGCCAGCAGAGGTACTAATACACACTACTGTGTACTTATACACTAAACCTGTGTACTTATACACCACACCCAGTGTTTACTGTGTACTTATACACCACACCCAGTGTTTAACACATGAAGCTTTGACTTCTATACAACCAGAGGAGTCGCCCCCTGGTGGTCAGGAGAGAGAATGCAGCTTTAACACACTTTACAGAACAGGAGTCTTTGTGGAAACTGTTGTGTGTTCTGGTAGTAAACAAACACTTGACTCGTTTGTTTGTTTGTTTGTTTGTTTGTGTCAGTCATGAGAGGAGCTCCTCCTCTGCCTCCTGTTGGGAGGTGAACCATGAGACGATATCACCGCTGTAACATATATATATATTTATATATATATACATATACATACATACACACACACACACACACACACACACACACACACACACACACACACACACACACACACACACACACACACACACACAACCCGCTCCATCCTGTTTGATGACATCACATCTGCAGCGTCCAGCTTCGTCTTCCTCAAAGTCTTCATCACCGCCTCATCTGATTGGCCGAGGAAAGGTCACGTGTCTTCAGAGTGATGAAGACGAGCAGCTCGCCCTGCAAACTGTGACCTCAACATATTTCATCTTCTTCTTCCTCCTCCTCCTCCTCTTCCTCTTCTTCCTCCTCCTCTTCTTCATCTTCTTCCTCTCGACAGCACGAACATCTTTCTTTTATTTTTTGCACTTGCACTTTTTGTTTGCAGCTCCTCATGAGGAGGTGAGGAGATAAGGAGGTGAGGAGATAAGGTGGTGAGGAGATGATGGACTGATGAAGAGGAGCAGTGTGTTGCAGAGAGGACAGACTGGTGATGAAGATGAAGACGGGTCAGACGGTCTTCATCTCTGAGCCGGAGACTAAAACCCTGAAACTGTCAGTTGTGATTTAGTTTAAATTCGTAATATTACGAGAATAAAGTTTAACTTCATGTTTCTCATTTTACAAAAAAAGAGTTGGGACAAAAATATTAAGTTAAAACTTAATTTTCTTTTTAAAATCAAATCTTTTTTTATGGAAATATTGAGACGTCATCAACATCTTTGTTTACATAAATAATCTGATAATAATATTTTAGCTCTGAATCTTCACTCATACCGTGACGTTGTTGTTGTTGTTGTTGTTATTGTTGTTGTTATTATGTTCATATCTCCAATAACTAGTTTTGTGAAGTCCAGAAGTTACTTTGATAAAAACTTGTTTAGTTCGAGTGACGACGTCAATGAGAAGTTACTGTGAACCACCTGGTGGAGAACTGCTCCCAGGCTTTATGCTAAGCTAAGCTAAGCTATGCTATGCTAAGCTATCGAGTCTGTGGTTTTGTCTCAGAAAGAAAGAGAATAAACTTTCCTTTAATGTTCTCAACTGGGACGCCCTGAGAAACTCACTGAACTCAGATCCTGGACCTGGACCTGGACCTGGACCTGGACCTGGCAAGGCCCATAAAAACTGGACGAGAATCACTTCCTGTGATGTCCTGCTTTAGTTTACAGACAGACACACCTGTAAATACTTCACCTGCATCATCATCATCTCCTGATGGCGTCACGTGACCTGATGGAGTCACGTGACCTGATGGCCTCACGTGACCTGATGGCGTCACGTGACCTGATGGAGTCACGTGACCTGATGGAGTCACGTGACCTGATGGAGTCACGTGACCTGATGGCGTCACGTGACCTGATGGAGTCACGTGACCTGATGGAGTCACGTGACCTGATGGAGTCACGTGACCTGATGGAGTCACGTGACCTGATGGCCTCACGTGACCTGATTTCTGATGCGGTCGAGTCTTTAAGTGCCAAGATGGACGAAACAAACTCACCTGAGCTCAGCTGACTCCTCCCCCTTCTGCAGCGGGTCGTACCAAGTTGGTGGGACGTGAGGGGGGAGGAGTCAGAAGAACAGGAAGTCTCCTGCTGCAGCAGCAAGGACTCTATCCTCCCTCCCACCCTCCCTCTCTTCCTCCCTCTCTTCCTCCCTCCCTTCCTCCCTCTTTTCCTCCCTCCCTCCCTTCCTCTCTTCCTCCCTCCCTCCCTTCCTTCCTCTCTTCCTCCCTCCCTCCCTTCCTTTCTCTCTTCCTCCCTCCCTCCCTTCCTGCCTCTCTTCCTCCCTCCCTCCCTCCCTCCCTCCCTTCCTCTCTTCCTCCCACCCTCCCATCCTTCCTCTCTCCCTCCCTCCCTCTCTTCCTCTTTCCCTCCCTCCCTTCCTCCCTCTCTTCCTCTCTACCTCCCTTCCTCCCTCCCTTCCTTCCTTCCTCTCTTCCTCTCTTCATCCCTCCCTCTCTTCCTCCCTCTCTTCCTCTCTTCCTCCCTCCCTTCCTTCCTCCCTTCCTCCCTTCCTCCCTCTCTTCCTCTCTACCTCCCTCTCTTCCTCCCTCTCTTCCTCCCTTCCTTCCTCCCTCCCTTCCTCCCTCCCTTCCTTCCTCCTTTCCTCCCTCCCTCCCTTCCTTTCTACGAACTGAACTTGTTGCATGTCGCCTTTATTTGAGCGTCTCATGTTTCTTCATGCAGCATTAAATAATTACCCAGAATTCAAAGGGTTTCTCAGGGTTTCGTTATGACCTCATGACTTTATGACGTCATGATGTTATGATGTCATGATGTCACCTGTGTGCTCACTACATGGTAACCTGTTCACCAGATTCAGAAACCTGCTCATCACTCAGGAGATGATTCATGTTTTATATGTTTTATATGTTTCTCATGTTCAGAGTGACGATGCATCTTAACTGCAACAGGAAGCTTCTCCCCTTCTCCCACCCCCCCCCCAATTCTCCCCCCTTCTCCCTTGTCCCCCCCTTTCTCCCACCTCCCCCCTTATCCCCCCTCCCCCCTCTTGCCTTACAAGCTGTTTACTGTATATCTGCAGTCATGAGTTGTAAACACTAACCGAACAGAAACATGTTCACATTAAATATTAAGTCGTACTAATGATTAATGATAATATGAGATCATAGCTTTAGAACCGCATGTTTCTGTCTTTGATCTGCAGCGTCTGAAATAAACTCTTCTGAAGTCAAAGTCTGTCCTCAGTCACTGATGTTTACCTGATCAATAACATACCTGATCAATAACATCATCATATACCTGATCAATAACATCATGTACCTGATCAATAACATCATGTACCTGATCAATAACATCATGTACCTGATCAATAACATCATCATGTACCTGATCAATAACATCATGTACCTGATCAATAACATCATGTACCTGATCAATAACATCATCATGTACCTGATCAATAACATCATGTACCTGATCAGTACCTGATCAATAACATCATGTACCTGATCAATAACATCATGTACCTGATCAATAACATCATGTACCTATCAATAACATCATCATGTACCTATCAATAACATCATCATGTACCTGATCAATAACATCATCATGTACCTATCAATAACATCATCATGTACCTGATCAATAACATCATGTACCTGATCAATAACATCATGTACCTGATCAATAACATCATATACCTGATCAATAACATCATCATGTACCTGATCAATAACATCATGTACCTGATCAATAACATCATCATGTACCTGATCAATAACATCATCATGTACCTGATCAATAACATCATGTACCTGATCAATAACATCATATACCTGATCAATAACATCATGTACCTGATCAATAACATCATCATGTACCTGATCAATAACATCATCATGTACCTGATCAATAACATCATGTACCTGATCAATAACATCATGTACCTGATCAATAACATCATGTACCTGATCAATAACATCATCATGTACCTGATCAATAACATCATGTACCTGATCAATAACATCATGTACCTGATCAATAACATCATGTACCTGATCAATAACATCATCATGTACCTGATCAATAACATCATGTACCTGATCAATAACATCATGTACCTGATCAATAACATCATGTACCTGATCAATAACATCATGTACCTGATCAATAACATCATATGTACCTGATCAATAACATCATGTACCTGATCAATAACATCATGTACCTGATCAATAACATCATCATGTACCTGATCAATAACATCATCATGTACCTGAATAATAACAACATGTACCTGATCAATAACATCATCATGTACCTGATCAATAACATCATCATGTACCTGATCAATAACATCATCATGTACCTGATCAATAACATCATGTACCTGATCAATAACATCATCATGTACCTGATCAATAACATCATCATGTACCTGATCAATAACATCATCATGTACCTGATCAATAACATCATGTACCTGATCAATAACATCATGTACCTGATCAATAACATCATATACCTGATCAATAACATCATCATGTACCTGATCAATAACATCATGTACCTGATCAATAACATCATATACCTGATCAATAACATCATCATGTACCTGATCAATAACATCATCATGTACCTGATCAATAACATCATGTACCTGATCAATAACATCATGTACCTGATCAATAACATCATGTACCTGATCAATAACATCATTGTACCTGATCAATAACATCATGTACCTGATCAATAACATCATCATGTACCTGATCAATAACATCATGTACCTGATCAATAACATCATGTACCTGATCAATAACATCATGTACCTGATAAATAACATCATCATGTACCTGATCAATAACATCA
>JACSYO010001346.1:0-26579 GCA_016806645.1 Ophiodon elongatus | reverse complement strand
CCCTTACGTCACATGACTCCTTACGTCACATGACTCCTTACGTCACATGACTCCTTACGTCACATGACCCCTCCTTACGTCACATGACTCTTCCTTACGTCACATGACCCCTTACGTCACATGACTCCTTACGTCACATGACTCCTTACTTCACATGACCCCTTACGTCACATGACCCCTTACGTCACATGACTCCTTACGTCACATGACTCCTCCTTACGTCACATGACTCCTTACGTCACATGACTCCTTACGTCACATGACTCCTTACGTCACATGACCCCTTACGTCACATGACCCCTTACGTCACATGACTCCTTACGTCACATGACTCCTTTACGTCACATGACCCCTTACGTCACATGACCCCTCCTTACGTCACATGACCCCTTACGTCACATGACTCCTCCTTACGTCACATGACTCCTCCTTACGTCACATGACCCCTTACTTCACATGACCCCTTACTTCACATGACCCCTTACGTCACATGACCCCTTACGTCACATGACTCCTCCTTACGTCACATGACTCCTCCTTACGTCACATGACCCCTTACTTCACATGACCCCTTACTTCACATGACCCCTTACGTCACATGACCCCTTACGTCACATGACTCCTCCTTACGTCACATGACTCCTCCTTACGTCACATGACCCCTCCTTACGTCACATGACTCCTCTTACGTCACATGACTCCCTTCGTCACATGACTCCTTACGTCACATGACTCCTTTCGTCACATGACCCTTACGTCACATGACTCCTCCTTACGTCACATGACTCCTCCTTACGTCACATGACTCCTTACGTCACATGACTCCTTACGTCACATGACCCCTTACGTCACATGACCCCTTACGTCACATGACTCCTCTTACGTCACATGACTCCTCCTTACGTCACATGACCCCTTACTTCACATGACCCCTTACGTCACATGACTCCTCCTTACGTCACATGACCCCTCCTTACGTCACATGACTCCTCCTTACGTCACATGACCCCTCCTTACGTCACATGACTCCTCCTTACGTCACATGACTCCTCCTTACGTCACATGACCCCTTACGTCACATGACTCCTTACGTCACATGACTCCTCCTTACGTCACATGACTCCTCCTTACGTCACATGACTCCTTACGTCACATGACTCCTCCTTACGTCACATGACCCCTTACGTCACATGACTCCTTACGTCACATGACTCCTTTACGTCACATGACTCCTCCTTACGTCACATGACCCCTCCTTACGTCACATGACCCCTCCTTACGTCACATGACCCCTCCTTACGTCACATGACTCCTTACGTCACATGACCCTTACGTCACATGACCCCTCCTTACGTCACATGACTCCTCCTTACGTCACATGACCCCTTACGTCACATGACCCCTTACGTCACATGACTCCTCCTTACGTCACATGACTCCTCCTTACGTCACATGACCCCTTACGTCACATGACTCCTCTTACGTCACATGACTCCTCCTTACGTCACATGACTCCTCTTACGTCACATGACCCTCTTACGTCACATGACTCCTTACGTCACATGACTCCTCCTTACGTCACATGACTCCTCCTTACGTCACATGACTCCTTACGTCACATGACTCCTTACGTCACATGACTCCTTACGTCACATGACTCCTTTACGTCACATGACTCCTCCTTACGTCACATGACCCCTTACGTCACATGACTTGTTGTCCTTACTTCCATGACCCCTTACGTCACATGACCCCTTACGTCACATGACTCCTTACGTCACATGACTCTTTCGTCACATGACTCCTTGTTGTTTTGTTGTTGTCCTCCTTCGTCACATGACTCCTTCGTCACATGACTCCTCCTTACGTCACATGACCCCTCCTTACGTCACATGACCCCTTACGTCACATGACTCCTCCTTACGTCACATGACTCCTCCTTACGTCACATGACCCCTTACGTCACATGACCCCTTACTTCACATGACCCCTTACGTCACATGACCCCTCCTTACGTCACATGACTCCTCCTTACGTCACATGACCCCTCCTTACGTCACATGACTCCTCCTTACGTCACATGACTCCTCCTTACGTCACATGACCCCTTACGTCACATGACTCCTCCTTACGTCACATGACCCCTTACGTCACATGACTCCTCCTTACGTCACATGACCCCTCCTTACGTCACATGACCCCTCCTTACGTCACATGACTCCTCCTTACGTCACATGACTCCTTACGTCACATGACTCCTTACGTCACATGACTCCTCCTTACGTCACATGCCCCCTTACGTCACATGACCCCTTACGTCACATGACTCCTCCTTACGTCACATGACTCCTTACGTCACATGACTCCTTACGTCACATGACCCCTTACGTCACATGACCCCTTACGTCACATGACTCCTCCTTACGTCACATGACCCCTTACTTCACATGACCCCTTACTTCACATGACCCCTTACGTCACATGACCCCTTACGTCACATGACTCCTCCTTACGTCACATGACTCCTCCTTACGTCACATGACCCCTTACGTCACATGACCCCTTACGTCACATGACTCCTCCTTACGTCACATGACTCCTCCTTACGTCACATGACTCCTCCTTACGTCACATGACTCCTCCTTACGTCACATGACTCCTCCTTACGTCACATGACTCCTTACGTCACACGACTCCTCCTTACGTCACATGACCCCTCCTTACGTCACACGACTCCTTACGTCACATGACTCCTCCTTACGTCACATGACTCCTCCTTACGTCACATGACCCCTCCTTACGTCACATGACCCCCTCCTTACGTCACATGACTCCTCCTTACGTCACATGACCCCCTCCTTACGTCACATGACTCCTTACGTCACATGACTCCTTACGTCACATGACTCCTCCTTACGTCACATGACCCCTTACGTCACATGACTCCTTACGTCACATGACTCCTTACGCCACATGACTCCTTACGTCACATGACTCCTCCTTACGTCACATGACTCCTCCTTACGTCACATGACCCCTTACGTCACATGACTCCTTACTTCACATGACCCCTTACGTCACATGACCCCTTACGTCACATGACTCCTCCTTACGTCACATGACTCCTTACGTCACATGACTCCTTACGTCACATGACCCCTTACGTCACATGACCCCTTACGTCACATGACTCCTTCCGTCACATGACTCCTCCTTACGTCACATGACTCCTTACGTCACATGACTCCTTACGTCACATGACTCCTTACGTCACATGACCCCTCCTTACGTCACATGACCCCTTACGTCACATGACCCCTTACGTCACATGACTCCTCCTTACGTCACATGACCCCTTACTTCACATGACCCCTTACTTCACATGACCCCTTACGTCACATGACCCCTTACGTCACATGACTCCTCCTTACGTCACATGACTCCTCCTTACGTCACATGACCCCTTACTTCACATGACCCCTTACTTCACATGACCCCTTACGTCACATGACCCCTTACGTCACATGACTCCTCCTTACGTCACATGACTCCTCCTTACGTCACATGACCCCTTACGTCACATGACCCCTTACGTCACATGACCCCTCCTTACGTCACATGACTCCTCCTTACGTCACATGACTCCTCCTTACGTCACACGACTCCTCCTTACGTCACATGACTCCTTACGTCACACGACTCCTCCTTACGTCACATGACTCCTTACGTCACACGACTCCTCCTTACGTCACATGACTCCTCCTTACGTCACATGACTCCTCCTCAGGTGTGTCTCTGTGTCTCAGGTGTGTCCTCAGGTGCAGACGGGTCCGGGCTCCCAGAGTTCTTGAGGGCTGCAGCTCTGCTGAGAGAGACGTTCCGGTTCGCTCACACTGAAGACCTGAAGCTGGTCCAGAAGTACGGAGTCAGCTCTGAGTGAGTAGGGACCTGGTCCTCCTGGACCTCTTCAGCAGGTGGACCTGGTCCTCATGTACGATGAGTTGCTCTGCCTCGTCGCTCTGCCTCGTCGCTCTGTCCTCTGCCTCGTCGCTCTGTCCTCTGCCTCGTCGCTCTGTCCTCTGCCTCGTCGCTCTGTCTCGTCCCTCTGCCTCGTCGCTCTGTCCTCTGTCTCGTCCCTCTGTCTCGTCGCTCTGTCCTCTGCCTCGTCGCTCCGTCCTCTGCCTCGTCGCTCCGTCCTCTGTCTCGTCGCTCCGTCCTCTGCCTCGTCGCTCCGTCCTCTGCCTCGTCGCTCCGTCCTCTGTCTCGTCGCTCTGTCCTCTGCCTCGTCGCTCTGTCCTCTGTCTCGTCGCTCTGTCCTCTGCCTCGTCGCTCTGTCCTCTGCCTCGTCGCTCTGTCCTCTGTCTTGTTACTTCCTCTGACAGTACATGTGTCTCGTTGCTCTGTCACGTTGCTCTGTCCTCTGTCTCGTTGCTCTGTCCTCTGCCTCGTCGCTCTGTCTCGTTACTTCCTCTGACAGTACATGTGTCTCGTTGCTCTGTCTCGTTGCTCTGTCCTATGTCTCGTTGCTCTGTCACGTTGCTCTGTCCTCTGTCTCGTTGCTCTGTCCTATGTCTCGTTGCTCTGTCCTCTGACAGTACATGTGTCACGTTGCTCTGTCCTCTGTCTCGTTGCTCTGTCCTCTGTCTCGTTGCTCTGTCCTATGTCTCGTTGCTCTGTCCTCTGACACTACATGTGTCTCGTTGCTCTATCTTCCAGGAGTGTGTTGCTGTTCAGACCTCCCAGACTGTCCAATAAGTTTGAGGAGGACGTGGTGGTCTTCAGAGACTTCCTGACCGTCGGGTCTCTGAGACGCTTCATCAGAGACAACATGTAAGACTCTCACCTGTCTGTCTCTCACCTGTCTGTCTCTCACCTGTCTGTCTCTCACCTGTCTCTCTCTCACCTGTCTGTCTCTCACCTGTCTGTCTCTCACCTGTCTGTCTCTCACCTGTCTGTCTCTCACCTGTCTCTCTCTCACCTGTCTGTCTCTCACCTGTCTCTGCAGGTATGGTCTGTGTCCTCACATGACGGTGGAGAACAGGGATCGACTGAGAGTTCGTGACCTGCTGACGGCGTACTACGACCTGGACTACCACCGCAACATCCGAGGCTCCAACTACTGGAGAAACAGGTAACACGTGTATATATGTACAGGTAACACGTGTGTGTATATATACAGGTAACACGTGTATATATGTACAGGTAACACGTGTGTGTGTATATATACAGGTAACACGTGTATATATGTACAGGTAACACATGTGTGTGTATATATACAGGTAACACGTGTATATATGTACAGGTAACACATGTGTGTGTGTAAATATACAGGTAACACGTGTATATATGTACAGGTAACACGTGTGTGTGTGTGTGTGTATATATACAGGTAACACGTGTGTGTATATATACAGGTAACACGTGTATATATGTACAGGTAACACGTGTGTGTATATATACAGGTAACACGTGTGTGTATATATACAGGTAACACGTGTATATATGTACAGGTAACACGTGTGTGTGTATATATACAGGTAACACGTTTATATATGTACAGGTAACACATGTGTGTGTGTATATATACAGGTAACACGTGTATATATGTACAGGTAACACGTGTGTGTATATATACAGGTAACACGTGTATATATGTACAGGTAACACGTGTGTGTATATATACAGGTAACACGTGTATATATGTACAGGTAACACATGTGTGTATATATGTACAGGTAACACATGTGTGTGTGTAAATATACAGGTAACACGTGTATATATGTACAGGTAACACGTGTGTGTGTGTATATATACAGGTAACACGTGTGTGTATATATACAGGTAACACGTGTATATATGTACAGGTAACACGTGTGTGTATTTATACAGGTAACACGTGTATATATGTACAGGTAACACGTGTGTGTATATATACAGGTAACACGTGTATATATGTACAGGTAACACATGTGTGTGTATATATACAGGTAACACGTGTATATATGTACAGGTAACACGTGTGTGTATATATACAGGTAACACGTGTATATATGTACAGGTAACACGTGTGTGTGTGTGTTACCTATATATATATATATATATATATATATATATATATATATATATATATATATATATAGGTAACACACATACAGGTAAAACATGTACAGGTAACACACATGTACAGGTAACACCATACAGGTAACACACGTACAGGTAACATTACAGGTAACACACGTACAGGTAACACCATGTACAGGTAACACACATGTACAGGTAACACACGTACAGGTAACACACAGGTACAGGTAACACACATGTACAGGTAACACCTACAGGTAACACACAGGTACAGGTAACACACGTACAGGTAACACACGTACAGGTAACACCACAGGTAACACACATGTACAGGTAACACACAGGTACAGGTAACACACGTAGGTAACACACATACAGGTAACACACGTACAGGTAACACACATGTACAGGTAACACACATGTACAGGTAACACATTACAGGTAACACACATGAGGTAACACACATACAGGTAACACACGTACAGGTAACACACGTACAGGTAACACCATTACAGGTAACACACATACAGGTAACACACATGTACAGGTAACACACATGTACAGGTAACACACATGTACAGGTAACACACATGTCAGGTAACACAATGTACAGGTAACACATGTACAGGTAACACACATGTACAGGTAACACACGTACAGGTAACACACGTACAGGTAACACACGTACAGGTAACATGCGTACAAGGTAACACATACATACAGGTAAACAATCTCGACCACCTTTGTTTTTCGTTGCCAGGGTGATGAAGATGGCGTCTACATTTTCTGGGCGTGGCCTGACCTTCTCTGTAGCCAATAAGAAGGACTTCCTGTCTGAGCTGGAGGACGAGTTTGGCCTTGGGACCTCAGACGGGGGGGAGCTGCCCTTCATCACGATCCGGACCCAACTGGGCCACAAGTACACCATGAGAGAGGAGTTCACGTAGGTAACCGGGCCCAACCAGGCCCAACCAGGCTAAAATAATACACCATGAGAGAAGCTCGGGCCCAACCAGGCTAAAATAATACACCATGAGAGAGGAGTTCACGTAGGTA
Source organism: Ophiodon elongatus (assembly GCA_016806645.1). Lineage (NCBI taxonomy): Eukaryota > Metazoa > Chordata > Actinopteri > Perciformes > Hexagrammidae > Ophiodon > Ophiodon elongatus. The sequence goes on along the minus strand of JACSYO010001346.1, from coordinate 19,442 downwards.
ACCGGGCCCAACCAGGCTAAAATAATACACCATGAGAGAGGAGTTCACGTAGGTAACCAGGCCCAACCAGGCCCAACCAGGCTAAAATAATACACCATGAGAGAGGAGTTCACGTAGGTAACCGGGCCCAACCAGGCTAAAATAATACACCATGAGAGAAGAGTTCACGTAGGTAACCAGGCCTAACCAGGCTAAAATAATACACCATGAGAGAAGAGTTCACGTAGGTAACCGGGCCCAACCAGGCTAAAATAATACACAAGAGAGAAGAGTTCACGTAGGTAACCAGGCTAAAATAATACACAAGAGAGAAGAGTTCACGTAGGTAACCGGGCCCAACCAGGCTAAAATAATACACCATGAGAGAAGAGTTCACGTAGGTAACCGGGCCCAACCAGGCTAAAATAATACACCATGAGAGAAGAGTTCACGTAGGTAACCGGGCCCAACTAGGCTAAAATAATACACCATGAGAGAAGAGTTCACGTAGGTAACCGGGCCCAACCAGGCTAAAATAATACACCATGAAAGAAGAGTTCACGTAGGTAACCGGGCCCAACCAGGCTAAAATAATACACCATGAGAGAAGAGTTCACGTAGGTAACCGGGCCCAACCAGGCTAAAATAATACACCATGAGAGAAGAGTTCACGTAGGTAACCGGGCCCAACCAGGCCCAACCAGGCTAAAATAATACACCATGAGAGAGGAGTTCATGTATGCAACCAGGCCCAACCATGCCCAACCAGGCTAAAACAGTACACCGTGAGAGAGTAACTGCTCCTGATCCCTGTGTCTGGTTCCAGGCGGGACGGCCGGTCCTTGCAGAGGTTCATAGAGGATTACTTCGCAGGTCGACTCAAACGGTTCATTAAGTCTGAACCGGTACCGGAGAGGAACTCTGCTGCTGTCAAGGTGAGAGGACTCCATCCTCACAGGGTCAGGCTGTCTTTAACTCTCACCTGTGACTCTCACCTTTGACCCTCTGGTCTTTGACTCTCTGACCTTTGACCCTCTGGCCTTTGACTCTCTAACCTGTGACTCTCTCACCTTTGACCCTCTGACCTTTGACTCTCTCACCTTTGACCCTTTGACTCTCTCACCTTTGACCCTCTGACCTTTGACTCTCTCACCTTTGACCCTCTGACCTTTGACTCTCTCACCTTTGACCCTTTGACTCTCTCACCTTTGATCTTTGACCCTCTGGCCTTTGACTCTCTCACCTTTGACCCTCTGACCTTTGACCCTCTGGCCTTTGACTCTCTCACCTTTGACTCTCTGACATTTGACTCTCTCACCTTTGACTCTCTCACCTTTGACTCTCTCACCTTTGACCGTCTGGCCTTTGACTCTCTGGCCTTTGACTCTCTCACCTTTGACCCTCTGGCCTTTGACTCTCTCACCTTTGACCCTCTGACCTTTGACTCTCTCACCTTTGACTCTCTGACCTTTGACCCTCTGGCCTTTGACTCTCTCACCTTTGACCCTCTGGCCTTTGACTCTCTCACCTTTGACCCTCTGGCCTTTGACCCTCTGACCTTTGACTCTCTCACCTTTGACTCTTTGACCCTCTGGCCTTTGACTCTCTCACCTTTGACCCTCTGGCCTTTGACTCTCACCTTTGACCCTCTGGCCTTTGACTCTCTCACCTTTGACCCTCTGGCCTTTGACTCTCTCACCTTTGACCCTCTGACCTTTGACCCTCTGGCCTTTGACCCTCTGGCCTTTGACTCTCTCACCTTTGACCCTCTGGCCTTTGACCCTCTGGCCTTTGACTCTCTCACCTTTGACTCTCTGACCTTTGACCCTCTGGCCTTTGACTCTCACCTTTGACCCTCTGGCCTTTGACTCTCTCACCTTTGACCCTCTGACCTTTGACTCTCTGACCTTTGACCCTCTGACCTTTGACCCTCTGACCTTTGACTCTCTGACCTTTGACCTCTCTGGTGTTGCAGGTGGTTGTTGCTGAGTCTTTTGATGACGTGGTCAATGACCGAGGGAAAGATGTTCTGATCCAGTTTTACTCTCGGTCCTGTTCTCACTGCAAGAAGCTGGAGCCGGTCTACAGAGAGCTGGCTGAGACGGTACGTCATCACCTTCATCATCACCTTCATCATCACCTTCATCACCTTCATCACCACCTTCATCACCACCTTCATCACCTTCATCATCACCTTCATCACCTTCATCACCTTCATCATCACCTTCATCACCTTCATCCACCTTCATCACACCTTCATCACCTTCTTCATCACCTTCATCACCACCTTCATCACCTTCATCACCACCTTCATCACCTTCATCATCACCTTCATCACCTTCTTCATCACCTTCATCACCACCTTCATCACCTTCATCATCACCTTCATCACCTTCATCACCACCTTCATCACCTTCATCACCTTCATCATCACCTTCATCACCTTCATCACCACCTTCATCACCTTCATCACCTTCATCATCACCTTCATCACCTTCATCACCACCTTCATCACCTTCATCATCACCTTCATCATCACCTTCATCACCACCTTCATCACCTTCATCACCTTCATCATCACCTTCATCACCTTCATCACCACCTTCATCACCACCTTCATCACCTTCATCATCACCTTCATCACCACCTTCATCACCTCATCATCACCTTCATCATCACCTTCATCACCTTCATCACCACCTTCATCACCTTCATCACCACCTTCATCACCTTCATCATCACCTTCATCATCACCTTCATCACCCTTCATCACCTTCATCACCCTTCATCATCACCTTCATCATCACCTTCATCACCACCTTCATCACCTTCATCACCTTCATCATCACCTTCATCACCTTCATCACCACCTTCATCACCACCTTCATCACCTTCATCATCACCTTCATCACCACCTTCATCACCTGCTCATCACCTTCATCATCACCTTCATCACCTTCATCACCACCTTCATCACCTTCATCACCACCTTCATCACCTTCATCATCACCTTCATCATCACCTTCATCACCACCTTCATCACCTTCATCACCACCTTCATCACCTTCATCATCACCTTCATCACCCTTCATCATCACCTTCATCACCACCTTCATCACCTTCATCACCACCTTCATCACCTTCATCACCTTCATCACCTTCATCACCTTCATCATCACCTTCATCACCACCTTCATCATCACCTTCATCACCACCTGCATCACCTTCATCACCTTCATCACCTTCATCACCACCTTCATCACCTTCATCACCTGCATCACCTTCATCACCTTCATCACCTTCATCACCACCTTCATCACCTTCATCACCTTCATCACCACCTGCATCACCTTCATCATCACCTTCATCATCACCTTCATCACCTTCATCACCACCTTCATCACCTTCATCGTCACCTTCATCATCACCTTCATCACCTTCTTCATCACCTTCATCACCACCTTCATCACCTTCATCACCACCTTCATCACCTTCATCATCACCTTCATCACCTTCTTCATCACCTTCATCACCACCTTCATCACCTTCATCATCACCTTCATCACCTTCATCACCACCTTCATCACCACCTTCATCACCTTCATCATCACCTTCATCACCTTCATCACCACCTTCATCACCTTCATCACCTGCATCACCTTCATCACCTGCATCACCTTCATCACCTTCATCATCACCTTCATCACCTTCATCACCTGCATCACCTTCATCACCTGCATCACCTTCATCACCTTCATCACCACCTTCATCACCTTCATCATCACCTTCATCACCTTCATCATCACCTTCATCACCATCACCACCTTCATCATCACCTTCATCACCTTCATCACCTTCATCATCACCTTCATCACCTTCATCACCTTCATCACCTTCATCACCACCTTCATCACCACCTTCATCACCTTCATCATCACCTTCATCACCTTCATCACCTTCATCATCACCTTCATCACCATCACCACCTTCATCATCACCTTCATCACCTTCATCATCACCTTCATCACCTTCTTCATCACCGTCATCACCACCTTCATCACCTTCATCATCACCTTCATCATCACCTTCATCATCACCTTCATCATCACCTGCATCACCTTCATCACCTTCATCACCTTCACCACCTTCATCACCTTCATCATCACCTTCATCATCACCTTCATCACCTTCATCATCACCTTCATCATCACCTTCATCACCACCTTCATCACCTTCATCATCACCTTCATCATCACCTTCATCACCTTCATCATCACCTTCATCACCTGCATCACCTGCATCACCTTCATCACTACCTTCATCACCTTCATCACCTTCATCACCTTCATCATCACCTGCATCACCTTCATCACCTTCATCATCACCTTCATCACCTTCATCACCTGCATCACTACCTTCATCACCTGCATCACTACCTTCATCACCTGCATCACCTTCATCACCTTCATCACCACCTTCATCACCACCTTCATCATCACCATCATCATCACCATCATCACCATCATCGCCTTCATCATCACCATCATCATCACCATCATCACCTTCATCACCTTCATCATCATCATCATCACCATCATCGCCTTCATCATCACCTTCATCATCACCATCTTCATCACCTTCATCACTATCATCATCACCATCATCATCATCATCATCACTTTCATCATCATCATCACCTTCATCATCACTTTCATCACCATCATCACCTTCATCATCATCATCATCATCACCATCATCACCTTCATCACCTTCATCATCATCATCACCTTCATCATCACCATCACCTTCATCATCATCATCACCTTCATCATCATCACTTTCATCACCTTCATCATCACTTTCATCACCTTCATCATCACTTTCATCATCATCATCACCATCATCACCTTCATCATCACCTTCATCATCATCACCATCATCACCTTCATCACCTTCATCATCATCATCACCATCATCATCACCTTCATCACCTTCATCATCACTTTCATCACCTTCATCATCACTTTCATCATCATCATCACCATCATCACCTTCATCATCACCTTCATCATCATCATCATCATCACCATCATCACCTTCATTATCACCTTCATCATCATCATCACCACCATCTTCATCACCATCATCATCACCATCTTCATCACCACCATCTTCACCATCATCATCATCACCAGCTAGGGAACATCTCTGTAGGACCACATTTCCCATCAGCCCTGTTGCTTCTCCGTCAGTTGAAGGAGCGCTGAGAGGAAAGATGGTTCTATGAACGAGATCGATGTTAGCAGTGATGTTATTAATATATTCATTTAATACATTAGACATTATAATTTATTTAATGAATATATTATAATGTATTATAATATATTAAATGAATATATCATCATGTATTATAATACATGATGATATATTCATTTAATGTATTATAATACATTATAATATATTATAATAATTAATTATATATATTATAATGTACTATAATACATTATAATATATTCAAATAATTAATTATATATATTATAATGTATTATAATATATTGAATCTAATCTAGTCTAATAACAGAAGACACATGTCTCATGTCTCTGGTCTCTGGTCTCTGTCTCTGGTCTCATGTCTCATGTCTCATGTCTCTGGTCTCTGGTCTCTGTCTCTGGTCTGTGTCTCATGTCTCTGGTCTCATGTCTCTGGTCTCTGGTCTCATGTCTCTGGTCTGTGTCTCATGTCTCTGGTCTCATGTCTCTGGTCTGTGTCTCATGTCTCTGGTCTCATGTCTCTGGTCTCTGTCTCTGGTCTCTGTCTCTGGTCTCTGTCTCATGTCTCTGGTCTCTGTCTCATGTCTCTGGTCTCTGTCTCTGGTCTGTGTCTCATGTCTCTGGTCTCATGTCTCTGGTCTCTGTCTCATGTCTCTGGTCTCATGTCTCTGGTCTCTGTCTCATGTCTCTGGTCTCATGTCTCTGGTCTCTGTCTCATGTCTCTGGTCTCATGTCTCTGGTCTGTGTCTCATGTCTCTGGTCTCATGTCTCTGGTCTGTGTCTCATGTCTCTGGTCTCATGTCTCTGGTCTCTGTCTCTGGTCTCTGTCTCATGTCTCTGGTCTCTGTCTCATGTCTCTGGTCTCTGTCTCTGGTCTGTGTCTCATGTCTCTGGTCTGTGTCTCATGTCTCTGGTCTCTGTCTCTGGTCTGTGTCTCATGTCTCTGGTCTCTGTCTCTGGTCTGTGTCTCATGTCTCTGGTCTGTGTCTCATGTCTCTGGTCTGTGTCTCATGTCTCTGGTCTGTGTCTCATGTCTCTGGTCTCTGTGGTTTGTGGTGTTTGTTGGTGTGTTTGTTCTGGTCTGTGTCTCTGTCTTGTCTCTGTCCTGTCCTCAGTTGTCCTCTGATCCAAACATCGTCATCGCCAAGATGAACGCCGCCGACAACGATGTCCCGCTGGGATACGACGTCCAGGGGTGAGACCAGGTTTACAGACGGGGATCAGGTCTTCATTCTGGTCTCTGCAGGGATCAGGTCTTCATTCTGGTCTCTGTGTCTCTGCAGGGATCAGGTCTTCATTCTGGTCTCTGTGTCTCTGTAGGGACCAGGTCTTCATTCTGGTCTCTGTGTCTCTGCGGGGATCAGGTCTTCATTCTGGTCTCTGTGTCTCTGCAGGGATCAGGTCTTCATTCTGGTCTCTGCAGGGATCAGGTCTTCATTCTGGTCTCTGTGTCTCTGCAGGGATCAGGTCTTCATTCTGGTCTCTGTGTCTCTGTAGGGACCAGGTCTTCATTCTGGTCTCTGTGTCTCTGCGGGGATCAGGTCTTCATTCTGGTCTCTGTGTCTCTGCAGGGATCAGGTCTTCATTCTGGTCTCTGCAGGGATCAGGTCTTCATTCTGGTCTCTGTGTCTCTGCAGGGATCAGGTCTTCATTCTGGTCTCTGTGTCTCTGCAGGTATCCAACCATTTATTTTGCTCCAGTGGGGAAGAAGGACGAGCCCATAAGATACGAGGTGGGCACGCACGCACGCACGCACGCACGCACGCACGCACGCACGCACGCACTCTGTGTAACATAGGAGACATCTCACTGAGGTTACTCTGTAACATAGGAGACATCTCACTGAGGTTACTGTGTAACATAGGAGACATCTCACTGAGGTTACTCTGTAACATAGGAGACATCTCACTGAGGTTACTGTGTAACATAGGAGACATCTCACTGAGGTTACTGTGTAACATAGGAGACATCTCACTGAGGTTACTGTGTAACATAGGAGACATCTCACTGAGGTTACTGTGTAACATAGGAGACATCTCACTGAGGTTACTCTGTAACATAGGAGACATCTCACTGAGGTTACTGTGTAACATAGGAGACATCTCACTGAGGTTACTCTGTAACATAGGAGACATCTCACTGAGGTTACTGTGTAACATAGGAGACATCTCACTGAGGTTACTCTGTAACATAGGAGACATCTCACTGAGGTTACTGTGTAACATAGGAGACATCTCACTGAGGTTACTGTGTAACATAGGAGACATCTCACTGAGGTTACTCTGTAACATAGGAGACATCTCACTGAGGTTACTGTGTAACATAGGAGACATCTCACTGAGGTTACTGTGTAACATAGGAGACATCTCACTGAGGTTACTGTGTAACATAGGAGACATCTCACTGAGGTTACTCTGTAACATAGGAGACATCTCACTGAGGTTACTCTGTAACATAGGAGACATCTCACTGAGGTTACTCTGTAACATAGGAGACATCTCACTGAGGTTACTCTGTAACATAGGAGACATCTCACTGAGGTTACTCTGTAACATAGGAGACCCTTTGTGTTAACGACTCCTTGTGTTAACGACTCTGTGTTAATGACTCTGTGTTAACGGCTCTTTGTGTTAATGACTGTTAGTGTTAATGACTCTTTGTGTTAATGACTCTTTGTTAACGGCTCTTTGTGTTAACGGCTCTGTGTTAATGACTGTGTTAATGACTCTTTGTGTTAATGACTCTGTGTTAATGACTGTGTTAATGACTCTGTGTTAATGACTGTGTTAATGACTCTTTGTGTTAACGACTGTGTTAATGACTCTTTGTGTTAACGACTTTGTGTTAATGACTTTGTGTTAATGACTCTGTGTTAACGGCGCTTTGTGTTAATGACTCTTTGTGTTAATGACTCTGTGTTAACGGCTCTTTGTGTTAATGACTCTGTGTTAACGGCTCTTTGTGTTAATGACTCTTTGTGTTAATGACTCTGTGTTAACGGCTCTTTGTGTTAATGACTCTGTGTTAACGGCTCTTTGTGTTAACGGCTCTTTGTGTTAATGACTCTGTGTTAACGGCTCTTTGTGTTAATGACTCTGTGTTAACGGCTCTTTGTGTTAATGACTCTTTGTGTTAATGACTCTTTGTGTTAATGACTCTGTGTTAACGGCTCTTTGTGTTAATGACTCTGTGTTAACGGCTCTTTGTGTTAATGACTCTTTGTGTTAATGACTCTGTGTTAACGGCTCTTTGTGTTAATGACTCTTTGTGTTAATGACTCTTTATGTCCTCAGGGGGGACGGGAGGTCAGAGACTTCCTGAAGTTTCTGAAGAGCGAGGCGAGTCACCGCCTGGTGGTCGGCGGATTGAAGACTGAACTTTGACAGGTGTCCATGAAGGTGTCCACCCAGCTGTCCACCCAGGTGTCCACCCAGGTGTCCACCCAGCTGTCCACCCAGGTGTCCATGAAGGTGTCCAACCAGGTGTCCACCCAGCTGTCCACCCAGGTGTCCATGAAGGTGTCCACCCAGGTGTCCACCCAGCTGTCCACCCAGGTGTCCATGAAGGTGTCCACCCAGCTGTCCACCCAGGTGTCCACCCAGCTGTCCACCCAGGTGTCCACCCAGCTGTCCACCCAGCTGTCCACCCAGGTGTCCACCCAGCTGTCCACCCAGCTGTCCACCCAGGTGTCCACCCAGCTGTCCACCCAGCTGTCCACCCAACCAGCTGTTCCGGACCTGAGCCGTCCAATCGGATTCCTCCGTTCTCATGATGTCATACGTCACATCACCAGTCTGCCTGCTGAATGGTTTGTTTTTGTTTATTTTTGGGGATTTTTACGTGTTGGACGAACGGGTCTCGGTCACATGTTGAAATGCATTCTGGGAAACGTAGTGAAACTGTGAGAGCACATCTGATGATCAGCTCACGTTCGTTCCTTAATGAACACAAACACTTGAATCAGGGGATTTGTTTGTGTCTGTTGTAAATAAACGATGTCTCTGATTCTTCATTTTAAAATCAATCATCAGAAATCTGTTCACTAACGTCAATATTCACATCTGTTTGTTGTTATTGATTCCATCTGTTTGTTGTTATTGATTCCATCTGTTTGTTGTTATTGATTCCATCTGGTTGTTTTTATTGATTTCATCATGTTTGTTTCTATTGATTTCATCATGTTTTTTATATTTATTTATATATTTATTATTATTGCAGAAATCATGTGTTTTTGTTTATATTTATTGATTTCATCATGTTTTTGTTTATATTTATTGATTTCATCATGTGTTTTTGTTTATATTTATTGATTTCATCATGTGTTTTTGTTTATATTTATTGATTTCATCATGTGTTTTTGTTTATATTTATTGATTTCATCATGTGTTTTTGTTTATATTTATTGATTTCTTCGTGTTTTTGTTTTGTATTTATTTATGTATTCTTATTTCAGAAATCTATTGAGCCTTTTCTGACAGGAGTATTTAATAAAGCTCTGATATCTATGAGTCTGTTTATTATTTACATATTGACCGTTTTCTGGTTATGTGAAGATATGTCATGATAAACAACAACAACAACACATAAATAAAAAGCCTGAGATTCATCAGTGTTTCAAATCATTACTGTATACATGTATATTATATATAATATACTCTACTACAATATCATATACTATAGTATACTGTAATATATAATATACATACTATTACATATATATTATATAATCTATCATAATACCTACATACTATAACATATATAATATACTATAATACATTATATACTGTAATGTATAATATACTATCATAATATAATATATGCTGTAATATATACATATAATATATATATTATACTGTCATAATATATATAAAATATACTATATTATAATATATAATAATATATGTTTGAACTCTCATGGTTGAATGCACTTATTGTAAGTCGTTTTGGATAAAAGCATCTGCTAAATGAAATGTAATGTAATATAATATAATATCCTGTAATATAATATATACATATAATATTATATAATATCCTGTAATATAATATATACATATACTATTATATAATATCCTGTAATATAATATATACATATACTATTATATAATATCCTGTAATATAATATATATATCTTATAATATAATATAATATCCTCTAATATAATATATACATATTATAATATAATATAATATCCTGTAATATAAAGACAATCACGGAACAAAGCGTCTTGGTGGTTTTCACCATAAGAGGCTGCTCTTAGTTTTAACTCTTTCAGCTCATTGACTCAATTGGTGCACGCGCCTGTCCGTCATCTAACCCTCTCCGCTGATTGGTTAGCTCGTGCTTATCTTCCCGCCCCTGCGGGTTGAGACTTCCCTCTTCTCGAGCCTCCAGAACCTTCCAGGCCGAAGTTAAGCAGCTCGCTGTAAGGATGATGGGTCAGCAGGTTCTAGTGTTGAGTAAGTACCGTTAAACTCCCGTTAAACTCCCGGTACACTCCCGTTAAACTCCCGGTACACTCCCGGTACACTGTACTACCGCACGCTGCGGTCTGTAGCCGGGACGCTGCGGTCTGCAGCCGCTAACCGGCAGAGACGCGCGGCTGCGACACAAAGGTGGGACCGGCTAGCATGAACGAGCTAACGGCTACACCCAGCGTGGCGCTATGCTAAGCTAACAGCTAAGCTAACTCCGTTATAGTTGATAGCATCGTGGTGCTATGCTAAGCTAACGGCGACACTCAGCGTGGTGCTGAGCTAACAGCTACTCCCAGCCGGTGTTAGCAGCGTGGTGAGATGTTATGCTAAGCTAACTCCCTGATAGCTGACAGCTCAGTGGCTCGCGGTCCAGACTCCGGTAACATTCTGCTCTCTTTATCAGATACAGAGTGACTCAAGACGCGAGGGCTCCCCCCGCGGCTCTGTGGGGCCGTGGAGGGAGCCCTCGCGTGTCGGAGGGTATTAAAGTGATGGAGGATGATGCCTGGTACCTCCGTCAGGGTACCTCCGTCAGGTTAACGTCCTCATGGAGGTAACGGGGTTACCCTCCAGGGTAACAAGGGGCCGCATGGTTAATAACTAACATCAGGCCCCTTATTACCCTGGAGCGTAACCCCGTTACCTCCATCAGGCCCCTTATTACCCTGCAGGGTAACCCCGTTACCTCCATCAGGCCCCTTATTACCCTGCAGGGTAACCCCGTTACTGCGTGTCTCTGATTCCGCTAAGCTAACGCTAGCATGCCGTCTGAGGCGGCCACACCCTCCCGGGCTGATGCTGAGGGATCGATCTATTGAGAGGAAGAGCACCGACCTCTTCCTCGGTAGTGATGACGTCATCGCCCCCTGTTTGGTGAAATGAGTCACATGACCAGGTGTTTACCTGCTGAGCGAATGCCCTTTAGTGGTCATCAGGGTATCAAACATCCATGAGGCTCCTCAGAGGTCAGAGGTCACAGACGTCCACCTCTGAGCTCTGAATGTATTAAAGGAGACCAACAGTTGTATTAAATACAGAAACCATGTTTAACGTGATGAGGAGCCTCATGAGTAATGTCTGAGTGGAATGACGTGGTCCTTTTAAAGCAGCTTCACTTCCTGTTCCTCTGCAGACCAGAACATCAAGAGAGAGTCAGGCCGGAAGGTCCAGACCGGCAACATCAACGCTGCCAAGGTGAGTCCTGCTGGGCCCCCAGAGGGCCCCCAGTCCTGCTGAGGCCCCCAGAGGGCCCCCAGAGGGCCCCCAGTCCTGCTGAGGCCCTCCAGCCGGGCCCCCAGAGGGATGGGGGGGCGGGGTTTAACGTGGCTTTTATTGTGAAAAAACAACGTGGAAGAGTCGTAAAGAATTAAAATAAATGCACTCAGATACAAGCAGGTGTACATGTACACTCAAAGCAGGTGTACATGTACACTAAAAGCAGGTGTACATGTACACTAAAAGCAGGTGTACATGTACACTAAAAGCAGGTGTACATGTACACTAAAAGCAGGTGTACATGTACACTAAAAGCAGGTGTACATGTACACTCAAAGCAGGTGTACATGTACACTCAAAGCAGGTGTACATGTACACTCAGGTAGATTATGAACATGATATCATATTTATATATAAATACACAGTGGAACGGTTACTATGACCATAAAACTCACCTGTAATACATTTAACCTCAAAGTTACTAGAACATATGAAGTGAAGTTAGGCCTGGTTCTGACTGGTCACCATGGTGATGATGGTGATGATGATGATGATGATGGTGATTGTGTGTTTCAGACCATCGCTGATGTGATCAGGACCTGCCTCGGCCCTCGGGCCATGATGAAGGTCAGACCTCACTCTAACAGCCTGTCTCACTGCCTTTTAGCCCCTCCCCCTCGTTTAGCCCCTCCCCCTCGTTTAGCCCCTCCCCCTCTATCCATCTACTGAGTGTCTGTGAGTTTATATACTGTGTAGATGTGTGTTTATATACTGTGTGTAGATGTGTGTTTATATACTGTGTGTAGATGTGTGTTTATATACTGTGTGTGTCTGTGTGTAGATGTGTTTATATACTGTGTGTGTCTGTGTGTAGATGTGTGTTTATATACTGTGTGTAGATGTGTGTTTATATACTGTGTGTCTGTGTGTAGATGTGTGTTTATATACTGTGTGTAGATGTGTGTTTATATACTGTGTGTCTGTGTGTAGATGTGTGTTTATATACTGTGTGTGTCTGTGTGTAGATGTGTGTTTATATACTGTGTGTGTCTGTGTGTTTATATACTGTGTCTGTGTGTAGATGTGTGTTTATATACTGTGTGTGTCTGTGTGTAGATGTGTGTTTATATACTGTGTGTCTGTGTGTAGATGTGTGTTTATATACTGTGTGTGTCTGTGTGTTTATATACTGTGTCTGTGTGTAGATGTGTGTTTATATACTGTGTGTGTCTGTGTGTAGATGTGTGTTTATATACTGTGTGTCTGTGTGTAGATGTGTGTTTATATACTGTGTGTCTGTGTGTAGATGTGTGTTTATATACTGTGTGTCTGTGTGTAGATGTGTGTTTATATACTGTGTGTCTGTGTGTAGATGTGTGTTTATATACTGTGTGTGTAGATGTGTGTTTATATACTGTGTGTGTCTGTGTGTAGATGTGTGTTTATATACTGTGTGTGTCTGTGTGTAGATGTGTGTTTATATACTGTGTGTAGATGTGTGTTTATATACTGTGTGTGTCTGTGTGTAGATGTGTGTTTATATACTGTGTGTGTGTGTGTGTTTATATACTGTGTGTGTCTGTGTGTAGATGTGTGTTTATATACTGTGTGTGTCTGTGTGTAGATGTGTGTTTATATACTGTGTGTAGATGTGTGTTTATATACTGTGTGTGTCTGTGTGTAGATGTGTGTTTATATACTGTGTGTAGATGTGTGTTTATATACTGTGTGTGTCTGTGTGTAGATGTGTGTTTATATACTGTGTGTGTCTGTGTGTAGATGTGTGTTTATATACTGTGTGTGTCTGTGTGTAGATGTGTGTTTATATACTGTGTCTGTGTGTAGATGTGTGTTTATATACTGTGTGTGTCTGTGTGTAGATGTGTGTTTATATACTGTGTGTGTCTGTGTGTAGATGTGTGTTTATATACTGTGTGTGTCTGTGTGTAGATGCTGCTCGACCCCATGGGAGGAATCGTGATGACCAACGATGGAAACGCCATCCTCAGAGAGGTGAGATGTTGTTGTTGTTGTTGTTGTTGTTGTTGTTGTTGTTGTTGTTAGCAGTGAGATAAACATGTCTCCATGGCAACAGATCCAGGTTCAGCATCCTGCAGCCAAATCCATGATCGAGATCAGCCGCACACAGGACGAAGAGGTGGGAGACGGGACCACGTCTGTCATCATCCTGGGTGAGCTGGTGGTACTAGTAGTAGTACTGGTGGTGGTAGTACTAGTACCTGACTGTGTGTGTGTGTGTGTGTGTGTGTGTGTAGCCGGGGAGATGCTGTCTGTAGCAGAGCAGTTCCTGGAGCAGCAGATGCATCCCACGGTGGTGATCAGCGCCTACAGACAAGCTCTGGAGGACATGCTGGAGACTCTGAAGGACCTCAGGTACAGAGCACCACGCGGGACTGTAGCGTTAGCACGGAGCACCACGCGGGACTGTAGCGTTAGCACGGAGCACCACGCGGGACTGTAGCGTTAGCACGGAGCACCACGCGGGACTGTAGCGTTAGCACGGAGCACCACGCGGGACTGTAGCGTTAGCACGGAGCACCACGCGGGACTGTAGCGTTAGCACGGAGCACCACGCGGGACTGTAGCGTTAGCACGGAGCACCACGCGGGACTGTAGCGTTAGCACGGAGCACCACGCGGGACTGTAGCGTTAGCACGGAGCACCACGCGGGACTGTAGCGTTGACCCGGAGCACCACGCGGGACTGTAGCGTTAGCGGGCACCACCACGCGGGACTGTAGCGTTAGCGCGGAGCACCACGCGGGACTGTAGCGTTAGCGCGGAGCACCACGCGGGACTGTAGCGTTAGCACGGAGCACCACGCGGGACTGTAGCGTTAGCACGGAGCACCACGCGGGACTGTAGCGTTAGCACGGAGCACCACGCGGGACTGTAGCGTTAGCGCGGAGCACCACGCGGGACTGTAGCGTTAGCGCGGAGCACCACGCGGGACTGTAGCGTTAGCGCGGAGCACCACGCGGGACTGTAGCGTTAGCGCGGAGCACCACGCGGGACTGTAGCGTTAGCGCGGAGCACCACGCGGGACTGTAGCGTTAGCGCGGAGCACCACGCGGGACTGTAGCGTTAGCGCGGAGCAACACGCGGGACTGTAGCCACACCGTATTTGGGGTTGGTTGACCTCTGACCTCTGACCCCTGACCCCAGCACCCCCGTGGACACGGAGGACCGCTCCATGATGCTGAAGATCGTGCACTCGGCCATCAACACCAAGGCGCTGAGCCGCTGGTCTGATCTGGCCTGTGGCATCGCGCTGGACGCCGTGCGCACCGTGGAGCTGGAGGACAACGGGCGCAAGGAGATCGACATCAAGAAGTACGCCAAAGTGGAGAAGGTGGGGCTTCCTGTCTGGCACCCCCCCCCCACCCCCACCCCCCACACACACACTTCCTGTTGTAACCTCCCACTGTGCTCAGGTCCCAGGGGGCATCATCGAGGACTCCTGTGTGCTGAAGGGCGTCATGGTGAACAAAGATGTCACCCATCCCAGAATGAGACGCCTCATCAAGGAGCCACGCATCATCCTGCTGGACTGCTCCCTGGAGTACAAGAAGGGGGAGAGCCAGGTACTTATACACACTATACACACATCATCCTGCTGGACTGTGTACCCCTGTTGACCTTTGACCCCTCCTCAGACCGACATAGAGATCAGTAAGGAGGAGGACTTTGCCCGGATCCTGCAGATGGAGGAGGAATACATCCAGCACATCTGTGAGGACATCATCCGCCTGAAGCCAGACCTGGTCTTCACTGAGAAGGGGGTCTCAGGTACACGCACGCACGCACGCACGCACTCTCCTCTCACTCTCCTCTCACCACTCTCACTCTCACTCTCACACACTCTCACACACACTCTCACACACACACACACTCTCACTCACACACACTCTCTCACTCACACACACTCTCACACACACACACACTCTCACTCACTCACACTCACACTCTCACACACACTCTCACACACACTCTCACACACTCTCTCACTCACACTCTCACTCACTCTCACTCTCACATCTCCTCTCACATTCTCACTCTCACTCACTCACACTCTCACACTCTCACTCACTCACTCACTCACACACTCACTCTCACACACTCTCACACTCTCTCACTCTCACTCTCGCACTCACACTCTCACTCTCACTCACACTCTCACTCTCACTCACACTCTCACTCTCACTCTCTCACACCTCCTCCTCCTCCTCTCCTCTCCTCCTCCACCACCTCACTCACTCCACTCTCACTCACTCCGCCTCCTCTCTCATATCCTCCTCTCTCACACACTCTCACTCTTACTCCACCTCTCCACTCCTCTCACTCTCACTTTTTTGCTCATCACACTCACTCACACCCTCTCTCCTCTGCCTATCTCTCCTCACTCACACACTCACTCTCACTCACTCCTCTCACACTCTCACTCACTCACTCACTCACACTCACTCACTCTCTCTCACACTCTCACACTCTCACTCTCCTCACTCACACTCCACTCACTCACCTCTCACTCACTCACTCCACTCACTCTCCGCTCACTCACCTCTCACTCACTCACACCCTCACTCACTCACTCACTCTCCACCCTCACTCACTCACACCCTCACTCTCACTCACTCCACACTCTCACTCCTCACCCCCTCACTCTCACTCACTCCCACACTCTCACTCACTCACACTCTCACTCACTCACACCCTCACTCTCTCACACTTACTCACTCACACACTCTACTCACTCCCACTCTCACTCTCACTCACTCACTTACTCTCACTCACTCACACCCTCACTCACTCACTCACACCCTCACTCTCTCACTCACTCACACTCTCACTCACTCACACACCCTCCTCACTCTGCACTCTCACTCTCACTCTCACACACTCTCACACACACTCTCACACACACACACACTCTCACTCACACACACTCTCTCACTCACACACACTCTCACTCACTCTCACACACACACACTCTCACTCACTCACACACACACTCTCACACACACTCTCACACACACTCTCACACACACTCTCACACACACTCTCACTCACTCTCACTCACTCACTCACTCTCTGAGTCTTGTCCTCAGATCTGGCTCAGCACTACCTGATGAAGGCCAACATCACCGCCATCCGCCGGGTGAGGAAGACTGACAACAACCGCATCGCCAGGTAAACGTGGTTACCTGTCTGTCTGCCTGAGGGCCCGTCTGTCTGCCTGAGGCCCCTGTAGTAACCTGTCTCTCTCTCTCTCAGGCCCCTGTAGTAACCTGTCTCTCTCTCTCTCAGGCCCCTGTAGTAACCTGTCTCTCTCTCTCTCAGGCCTGGTAACCTGTCTCTCTCTCTCTCTCTCAGGCCCCTGTAGTAACCTGTCTCTCTCTCTCTCTCAGGCCCCTGTAGTAACCTGTCTCTCTCTCTCTCTCTCTCTCTCAGGCCCCTGTAGTAACCTGTCTCTCTCTCTCTCAGGCCCCTGTAGTAACCTGTCTCTCTCTCTCTCAGGCCCCTGTAGTAACCTGTCTCTCTCTCTCTCAGGCCCCTGTAGTAACCTGTCTCTCTCTCTCTCTCAGGCCCCTGTAGTAACCTGTCTCTCTCTCTCTCAGGCCCCTGTAGTAACCTGTCTCTCTCTCTCTCTCAGGCCCCTGTAGTAACCTGTCTCTCTCTCTCTCTCAGGCCCCTGTAGTAACCTGTCTCTCTCTCTCTCTCTCAGGCCCCTGTAGTAACCTGTCTCTCTCTCTCTCTCAGGCCCCTGTAGTAACCTGTCTCTCTCTCTCTCTCTCTCTCAGGCCCCTGTAGTAACCTGTCTCTCTCTCTCTCTCAGGCCCCTGTAGTAACCTGTCTCTCTCTCTCTCTGAGGCCCCTGTAGTAACCTGTCTCTCTCTCTCTCTCTCTCTCTCTCTAGGCCCCTGTAGTAACCTGTCTCTCTCTCTCTCTCTCTCTCTCTCAGGCCCCTGTAGTAACCTGTCTCTCTCTCTCTCAGGCCCCTGTGGTAACCTCTCTCTCTCTCAGGCCCCTGTAGTAACCTGTCTCTCTCTCTCTCAGGCCCTGTAGTAACCTGTCTCTCTCTCAGGCCCTGTAGTAACTGTCTCTCTCTCTCAGGCCCTGTAGTAAACTGTCTCTCTCTCAGGCCCCTGTAGTAAACTGTCTCTCTCTCAGGCCCCTGTAGTAAACTGTCTCTCTCTCTCTCTCAGGCCTGTAGTAAACTGTCTCTCTCTCTCTCAGGCCCCTGTAGTAACCTGTCTCTCTCTCTCTCTCAGGCCCCTGTAGTAACCTGTCTCTCTCTCTCTCAGGCCCCTGTAGTAACCTGTCTCTCTCTCTCTCTCAGGCCCCTGTAGTAACTGTCTCTCTCTCTCTCTCAGGCCCCTGTAGTAACCTGTCTCTCTCTCTCTCTCTCTCAGGCCCCTGTAGTAACCTGTCTCTCTCTCTCTCTGAGGCCCCTGTAGTAACCTGTCTCTCTCTCTCTCTCTCAGGCCCCTGTAGTAACCTGTCTCTCTCTCTCTCAGGCCCCTGTAGTAACCTGTCTCTCTCTCTCTCAGGCCCCTGTAGTAACCTGTCTCTCTCTCTCTCTCAGGCCCCTGTAGTAACCTGTCTCTCTCTCTCTCAGGCCCCTGTAGTAACCTGTCTCTCTCTCTCTCTCTCAGGCCCCTGTAGTAACCTGTCTCTCTCTCTCTCTCAGGCCCCTGTAGTAACCTGTCTCTCTCTCTCTCTCTCTCTCTAGGCCCCTGTAGTAACCTGTCTCTCTCTCTCTCTCTCAGGCCCCTGTAGTAACCTGTCTCTCTCTCTCTCTCTCTCTCAGGCCCCTGTAGTAACCTGTCTCTCTCTCTCTCTCAGGCCCCTGTAGTAACCTGTCTCTCTCTCTCTCTGAGGCCCCTGTAGTAACCTGTCTCTCTCTCTCTCTCTCAGGCCCCTGTAATGTCTCTCTCAGGCCCCTGTAGTAAACTGTCTCTCTCTCTCTCAGGCCCCTGTAGTAAACTGTCTCTCTCAGGCCCCTGTAGTAACCTCTCTCTCTCTCTCAGGCCCCTGTAGTAACCTGTCTCTCTCTCTCTCTCAGGCCCCTGTAGTAACCTGTCTCTCTCTCTCTCTCAGGCCCCTGTAGTAACCTGTCTCTCTCTCTCTCTCTCAGGCCCCTGTAGTAACCTGTCTCTCTCTCTCTCTCTCAGGCCCCTGTAGTAACCTGTCTCTCTCTCTCTCTCGGTGTGTTGTCTCTCTCTCTCAGGGCGTGCGGGGCTCGTATAGCCAGTCGGACCGATGAGCTGCGTGAGGAAGACGTTGGTACGGGGGCCGGTCTGTTTGAGGTGAAGAAGATCGGGGACGAGTACTTCACCTTCGTCACCGAGTGCAGAGACCCCAAGGCCTGCACCATCCTCCTGAGGGGGGCCTCCAAGGAGATCCTGGCCGTGAGTCTCCTCCTCTGCTCCTCTGCTCCTCTGCTCCTCTGCTCCTCTCCTCCTCTGCTCCTCTGCTCCTC
>JACSYO010001345.1:0-39612 GCA_016806645.1 Ophiodon elongatus | reverse complement strand
TATATGTATGTATATATATATATATATATATATATACACACACACACATACATATATACATATATATATATATATATATATATATATATATACATATATATATATATATATATATACTGGGAAAATAGGGGAATATCAATGAACACATTGTCAAATCGTCAATTTTCTCTTCCTATTTTCACTTCCTCGTCTCTGCAGCAGCTTTCCCTTGAACGCGTTGCACACTCAGTATTAAACAAGCAGAACGTCCTCGTTTTGAATCCGGTTTCTTCCTCATCGTTCTTCCACTAACGTCTTCGAGTAGACGTCAAGTGACCGATGAAATACGTGTTGCTTTTCTCAAGCATTTGACAGATCATCAACTTCTCCTTGATAAATATCAGTCAATCAAATTTTTACTTTTTCTTTTTAGAGATGTTCTCTTCACAGTTCCCTCTTTGTAACTAAGTAGAAGGAGTAGCATTCAAATTCTACTTAAAAGTACACAAGTCTTGTGAGTTAAATGTGCTTAAAGTATCGAAAGTAAAAGTACTCATCATGCAAAGTGATCCATTTAAAAGTCTTCAGTCAGGACCTGAAAGTTTATATATATGAGTCATGCTAGCATGCTAACAGTGTGGCTCTAGTGAGACTGAAATAATTTAAGTACGCTACAAACATTAAAGGTACTTTGACCCGCCGTGTGATTGACACTTTTCTGTGTGGTATATATAACTGTATATATTATTTTCTTTTATTCTATTCTAATTTAAATATTAGCATGTGTGTAGTGTGAAAGGACAACAAGGATTGCAAATACAGTAAATTATCCTTTTAACTGAAAACCCCTGTGTGGGTGCGCCGGGCCTCTAATCGTTAATACTGTAAAAAAACAAAGTAAGTACTAACTATAGCTGCAAATACAAGTAGTGCAGTAAAAAGTACATACTTTCACTCTGAAAAGAAGTCGAGGATGTACAAGTAAAATGCAGCATTGAATTGGAAATTCTCAAGTAACTTTAATTGAATTAAAATAGTACTTGAGTAAATGTACTTAGTTACTTTGCACTTCTTCGGGGTTCCTCAGGGAATTGTACTCGGCCCACTGCTCTTTGTGTAAATAACCACCTGAGTTCTTTATGCCAACAATAAATAATAATCTTTAATCATTGTAAAATCCTGCATGTATTAACACATCTAATGACGTTACTTCTGCAGATTACAGGAAGAAGAAGAGGGGGCGCGAAATTTGTTTCCTCATTTAATTGAATGAAGTATAAATCTATTTATTGTGAATGACTTCTTCTGTGTAGAAAGAGTCGCGGTTTGTTCTCAGAAACATTGACGTGATGTGTCCGGTGGAAACGGATGAGGAAGTGAAAATCACAAGTCAATCATATATCAACTCACAAAATACTAGTACTATTGTAGTACCATGTCTACTACTACTACTCAGGGGTGGAAGAAGTATTCAGATCGATTCACATAAGTAGCAAAATCACAGTAAAAACACACAGCATTGAAATGTTCAGTTAAGTATAAGTACATGAGTTTAAGCAACAAATCGTGCTTAAAGTATCAAAAGTAAAAGTATTCGTTATACAGAATGGCTGCTGTCAGTGTTTTACTGTTATACACCTGGATTAGTAGGCATGCATCGACATGCACTTTAATTTAATTAATCTTAATTTGAAAAGTAACTACATCTCTTGCATGAATATAGTGAAGTATAAAGTACAATATTACTTCCTGAGATGTAGTGGAGTAGAAGTGTAAAGTAGCATAACATGGAAATACTCAAGTAATGTACAAGTACCTCAAAATTGTATTACAATACTTCAGGAAATGTACTTTCTCCAACTGGGATTACTACTGCTTCAAATACTACTCCACCTCCACGAGTACTACGACTATACCTGCTAGTTACTGTTTCCTACTGCTGTTGTCAGTCTAGATGTGAACCTATACTACCTATGCATACTACCTAAGCATTGTACTACAATTTATACTACTATTACTTCTACTTCAGGCATCAATCCCTGAAACAGAAAGCTTTGCTGAATACAAAAAGTCCCAGTTAGTTACTGAACAGTAACTGTGAGCAGGTTGTGATTATGTGGCGTGTTCACGCTTGTAAAGTGACAAAATGAAGTATAATCAATACGCTGAGTACACATACTTGATTTCTGAGTTCACACAATGCAAAGAACAAAAGAATCAGAAACATCTGAGATAATTGAAACAAAGTATTTCTGTTTGGAAAAACATAATATTTTTTCTTTATGAAATTCAACGTCAGTCGACGTCTGTGTATTTATTTACTCAAAGTACTTCACATGTGTTCTCAGGGGGTTAATCTTTGGCATTTTAATTTTGGGATCAAGTGTGTGTCCGTAATAAAGTGTGTAACAGAAACGTCCCCATTAAAACCACCATGTCTAATCCCACAGCCGTAACAATATAAAATCATGTATTCGGTTATATCTTCTTCACAGATGTAGTTTTTAATATTTTCCACCAGGTTGAGCCATTTCCTCTTCTTTGCCGTCGTGTTTAATGCAATGCATCAAAATCAATGTTCTTGCTGGTGATTGACATAACAAAAATAATCCCCTCTAGTATTTAATATACAGAAAATAATAAAAATGTTGTGTTTTTTTTTTTATTTCCATAAATAACCACAGTGGCATTTAAAGGTTGAAAATACTGAAAATTAATGTGTTTGGTGTTACGATCGGGACTGATGTTAGTTAAAAGATTAACTAAAGTGTAAAATAATATTTATACATAAGTTTAGAAATGTTTGTCCTCTAAAGACATCGGAGCTACTTTTTAAAAAGGGACACACGAGGGTTAAGTAGTAGATGTGTAAATGTTTAGTTATCAATAAACTATTGTTAGTGATTTTAGATAGATAGATAGATAGATAGATAGATAGATAGAGATGATAGATAGAGATGATAGATAGATAGATAGATAGATAGATAGATAGATAGATAGATAGATAGAGATGATAGATAGATAGATAGATAGATAGATAGATAGATAGATATGTAGATAGATAGATAGATAGATAGATAGAGATGATAGATAGATAGATAGATAGATAGATAGATAGATAGATAGATAGATATGGAGATAGATAGATAGATAGATAGATAGATAGATAGAGATGATAGATAGATAGATAGATAGATAGATAGATAGATAGATATGGAGATAGATAGATAGATAGATAGATAGATAGATAGATAGATAGATAGATATGGAGATAGATAGATAGATAGATAGATAGATAGATAGATAGATAGATAGATAGATAGATAGATAGATAGATAGATAGATAGATAGATAGATAGATAGATGGATGGATATGTAGATAGATGTATTATTATTATTTTTTTCACTACAGCAGCATTTGTACATACAGGTAAGAACAATATATACAACAAATAGAATAGAATAATAATATTCATTATAAGTAAAGAAAAATATGCCGTTCAATTTTTACTTATATTATAGCGTATGGTTTAATGGCTGTTAAACTCTTACATCACATGTCTCTGTCGGGCTTTTTTCAGTATTATTTTATTGCAAAACCATCACATGTTCTGAGTAGTGCAGAAAAAGAAGAAGAGGAACCGGAGGGAGGAAAGCACCGGCTGCTTTCTGAGAATGAGACCTCGCATGAATGGAGGATGGAGGCGCGAGCTGCATATAAGGAGGTCGGAGAGCAGGGTTCTAACACAGAACATTAAAGGCCTGTTCCTGTAGACAGAAGCAGCTCCGCCAGCTCCGCCTGCTCCTACTGATCCTCCTGCTCCGCCTGCTCCACCTGCACCGCCTGCTCCACCTGCACCGCCTGCTCCATGCAGACCCTGCTGCCCCTCGGCCTGCTGCTCTGCTGCCTGGCTCACGCTGCTGCAGGTCAGTAGCTCCTCTCGGTTTCTCTTCGAGTCGTCGGTCCTCGAGGCGCTGACTTCTAAACGTGTGCTTCTGTGTTTCGCAGACATCGTCGCGCCCTCGGTGCCGCAGGACGGATGCTGTCCGAACCACAACCGGACATATATCCCCAGACACAGGGTGACACACGTGGGGATGACCCCGGGTGGCTGTCGACCCAAAGCCATGATGTAAGTGTGCACAGCTGTTCCTCTCACCGCATGCTGCGCGCGCTGCATGCGGTTTAAACCTTTAGTTTTAAAAAGTACAAGATTAGAAGGGGAGACACATCAGGTGAATAGATATCAGCTGTTGATCACTTACATTGAGACAATTACCTTTTTTTAAATACAAGTTTTCTGAAATGTTGTGTTTAAATATGCAAATGAGGCATTATCTTTTGCTAATTTGCATATATTTCCAGAACAGAAATCTGGATATTGGATAAAGCCAGGTGCAAAATACATGTTTAATTTAGTTGACATATTAGAGTTAAATGTTTTTATGTTTCGCAAAATTATAAAAATCAGGCTGTTTGGTGATGTAAGAGCTACTGAAGTGGAGATTTCTGGATCAGAGTCTGAGAACAAACTCATTTATTAAAGAGATGTTTAGTTAAATTACAGACATGAAATCTTTGCTTTCCAATATGCAAATGAAGCAAGATGATATGTTATGGAAGGAAAATAACACCAAAATCTCATGAAAAACAATGTTTTTGCCTGTTGTTTGCCTAAAGTAAAAGTATTTGCGTAGTATCAGAAACTAAATGTCCAGTGAAGGTTTATTCTATGATTTGATTCGGGTTATTTTCATGAGGCTCCGTATGTTTTGTATGTAAATCTACTATCTAATACTGATAAACACTATCAGTATTAGCAGCAACACGGCAGTTTCTCCACAAGAGAGAGCTGTTAAGTTGATAACCGTCTGGAGCTGGTAATGTAAAAAAAAAAATTATATATATATATATATATATATATATATATATTTATAAATATATATAAATATAAATATATGTATATATATATATATGTATTTATTTATATATATATATATATGTTTATATTTATAAATATAAAATATATATATATATATTCCAATTTTTAAGCTGAGACAAATACATTGTTTTTCATGGACTGGTCAATTTTGAGATTTTGGGTTATTTTGCTGTCTTTTTTTAGACTATTGTATAGAAAAACATCTAAAATTCACATTCAGGGGTTTATTTTACTACTTTGTCTTTTTGCGTCTGCAGAGTTCTCCTAAATTCACCAAAAGTTACCATTAAATAACTTCTCATTTACATATTTAAAGATAACATTTCAGAAAACTTGTAATATAAAAAATAATTGTCATAATGTCAGTAATCACCTGTTGTGTCTCCCCAGTACTTAAACTCAATTATTTCTACAATTCAAAGAGAAAAGTTGTACTTTTTGCTTCACTACACTGGTTGCTTTACATAGAGAAAATGTTACTTTGACAAAATATGATTACAACACTTTAAGTACAAGTACATGACCCGAATACTTATTTTACCGCCGCTGGTTTTCAGCTGCTTGGCCTCAATGACGCAGTGTGTTTTTCTAACAATGTACAATATGTGTGCGTTTCTTACAGAATCACAACTGTGTGCAAGAAGCTCTGTATCGATCCTGATTGGAAATGGGCGAAGAAACTGTTTGCAGAATTTAAGAAAAAACATTTTAAGGTGCAATCTGCCACTTCAAAAAAGTGTTGAGAAGAACAACTTAAAAGTTGTTATACATCAAACACAGAGTGTTGCCACATGACTGAATGCATCCCTGTACAAATGACAGATGTGGTCTAATTTTATATTTTCAGAGCTAACAGGAATATGTATTTTTACAACAAAAGGTTCGGACCCTTCCTGAATAAAAGCTTTAGTTTTATAGTAATTGTTCTGCTGTCTTTATTTTGGACTGAGAGTCAAAAGACAAACTGAGCGAGACACCGAGTGACTTCCGTCTGCTCACTAAAGCTGCTTAAAGTTTATACAATATATGTATATCATTTAAAACTAAATAAATATATATATATATATAATTAAAACTTATATATATATATATAATTTAAAAGTATATATATATAATTAAAAAGTATATATATATATAATTTAAAAGTATATATATATAATTAAAAAGTATATATATATATATATATATATATATATATATATAATTTAAAAGTATATATATATATACATATATATATATATATATATATATATATATATATAATTTAAAAGTAAAAGGGACTCTGCAACTGGTGGAGAGTACGTTTACCTATTATACTCAAGTACAATATTAAGATACTTCAAAATAAAACATCATAATTTATTTGTAGATTGTATTTTGTATTTTCAATCTGAATCTGCAAAAGTAACTAAGTTTTCAGATAAATGGAGAAGAAGAACAATATATTATTATTACAAGTCTTTAGTAAGTGTACTTCCCACCATTGACGTCGAGTATCATTTGACATCTGACGGCGAGTCGATGTTTCATTAATTCTCTTCATGATGTTTAAATGAATGATTTGCTGACTGTTCACCAATGGTTGTATTTATTGATGAGGTCATTGAGGGAACATTGCAGGGGGGGGGGGCTGGTAGAGGGGCGGGGGGGGGGGCAGGTTGGAGGAAAAAAGAAGAGGTGGTGTCGGACGAGAACAAGTGACTGCTGGTGAGTTTACAATGTCTCCATTGTTCGAGGTCTGAGTGAAAGTATTCGTGCCAGCAACAGTGTTCTTCAGAAGTTCTGCGGCGACAGAAAGAGGCTCTTCAGAAACGAGTCCATCTGTCTCCGCCGACACCAACACAGATGTCAGGAGAGGAGAGCTGCTTTCAGACGCAGGACAAACCGTGCTCACACACTGGGAAACGTTCAGCTCAGCATCCATTTAAATAAATTAAATAATTAGTCTGCCAGAGAGAGAAACGCTCTTATTGTCAAATGTCAGAATATTAGTAAAAGTACTTTGACGTCCCAAAAGCTGAAGCTGTTGTTACATCATTAAGGAGGCGGAATGTAACGCAGTACATTTACTCTAGTACTGTATTTAAGTACAACGTCAAGGTACTTTGCATTTATTATTTACATTTTATGTTACTTTATACTTCTAACCCGCTACATCTCAGAGGTACTTATTGTACTTTTTACTGTACTACATCTCAGAGGTAGATATTGTACTTTTTACTGTACTACATCTCAGAGGTAGATATTGTACTTTTTACTGTACTACATCTCAGAGGTACTTATTGTACTTTTTACTGTACTACATCTCAGAGGTACTTATTGTACTTTTTACTGTACTACATCTCAGAGGTAGATATTGTACTTTTTACTGTACTACATCTCAGAGGTACTTATTGTACTTTTTACTGTACTACATCTCAGAGGTAGATATTGTACTCTTTACTGTACTACATCTCAGAGGTACATATTGTACTTTTTACTGTACTACATCTCAGAGGTAGATATTGTACTCTTTACTGTACTACATCTCAGAGGTCTTGATTTACTCTTCCTCCTCTTCTTCTTCCTCCTCCTCCTCTTCCTCCTCCTCTTCTTCCTCCTCCTCCTCCTCCTCCTCCTCCTCAATGAGAGCTTCTCTAAAGGGGCCCTGGTGCTCAGAGACACTACCTCTTTAGTCCACAGGGGGCGCCAGACCCAACATGAGAGTTGCTTGTAGTAACTTTAAATAGTAAACCTTTCTGGTCAGGAGCTCCAGGATGAGGTTTCATAACTTTCCAGCGGCGTGAACAAACCCTTCACACTCAGGCAGTTAAAAATAAAAGCAATAGAGTTTATTGTCAATTTAAAAAGTGCCTGGTTGGACAAACAGCGAGACAAGAAGAGCAACAAGATTCTGACATTAATCTACACATTAAAGGTCCATTAAATACACGTCGTGAACACGGCTGCTCATCAACGTACCGAAGGTGTTGAAAGACTTTACCTACTGACAGATACACGGGACACGTGTGCAGAAGTCATTGTCCTGGATGATGCAGCTCGATGGAGCATTTAAGGTCACGCCCACTATCCCAAATCTGAGTCGGTGACGGGGAAGCGACACATTCATTAGACGTGTAAACAAACAATAAGCAAACAGTGAAGTAATGGATAAAGTGACTTGTTTTGTTTGTGCTTATATTTGTTTCTTTGTATTTCCCTGACTGTTTTTTTTTTTTTATTCATCTACCTTCATGTGTTTTACAAATTCCTCATTTAATCTTCAAACAACATCGAAATGTAAAAAGAAAAGGTTAGAATTAATAGTTTTTTTTTCCTTCAAAGTTGAAATGAAATAAAGAATATTCTTTCTAAGATGTCATTACTATGCAAATCTCCTCTACGTGTTTGGACTTTTTTGGCAAAAATTGCGAACACAAATAATAAGAATTTAAATTATTCGTCTGTAGTGACATTGTAGGGCTCGACAATAACAAACAGTAAATCTGCCCGATTGCTCAAGATTTAAATGTATATATATATATATATATATATATATATATATATATATAATTTAAATATATATATATATATATATATATATATACACACACATACATATATATATATACACACACACACACACACATATATGTACACACATATATATATATGATCTAAAAGTGTATATATATATATATATATATATAAATATAAAATTTAAAAGTATATATATATATATATAATTTAAAAGTACATATATATATACAAATTTTAAAAGTATATATATAATGTAAAAGTACATATATATGTATATATATATATATATATATATATAATAAAGAAATTATATATATATATAATAAATGTTATATATATATAATTTAAAAGTATATATATATACATATTTTATATAAATATATTTATTTATTTATATATATATATATATATATATATGTAAAAAAAAGAAAACACTGCAAATGTGCCCTGCCTTATTTTTCCTTTTAAAATAACATAACATGAACAAAAACTAACGTCGAGAGGGAATCAGCGCTAACGTTGGCGAGCTATGCTAACAAGCTTCTTCTCTCTGAATGGAACAAAAACATAAAAGCATCAAACTTAGAAAAATGTCGGCTGACAGCGAACGCTATGTGAAAAAGCTTCGTATCGATACAGCACGAGTGTCTCCTACCAACACCGGTAAATATTAAATCATATTTAATATATATATATATATATACATACTTTTTTGTAAAAATGTGTACACAGTTTCAGTAAGATTGTAGAATATATATTTTCTTACTCAAAAAGAAGAATTCAGATCATCTGCACTACTTTCAGTAAAGGTTTGTATGTAATTTATTTGCTGATATTTGAAAAAGAAAGCGTAATATTACCTGATAAGTATTATATTGGAAGCGTAACGCATTAAAGCATGAATCCAGGACGTGAACAGACGAGAACTTTTAAGTGTAACACATTAATATAACAGTCCTTAACGGTCTAAATGTGCTTATATAGGACAGAGAACGTTGTCACCATTTCTAACACATGATTACTGGATGGAAGCGTCTCGTATGAAGGTAGATTTGTGTCTTTACAACAACAACAAAAAAATGTTTTGAGAGCAAATTTCTCGTTTGTAAGTAAAAATATATAAACTGAGAGTTAGTTTTGCTTATGAAACTAGAATTTTTGGCTGCAAATCAAAAACTTTTGCTCTCAAAAAAAAACCTTTGCTCTAAAAAAAAAAAAAACCTTGCTCATTATTTTTATTTTATTATTTTATTTTAAATGTAGCAGCACTTTACTTTGTTTTCATGTTGTCAGTGTCGTGGAGTCTCTTTTTTGCACGCAGAAAGTGGTTCTTCATGTCAACACAGCAGCCCTCCATGTCGTTCTTTAAAAAAAGAGACTCCACGACACTGACAACATGAAAACAAAGTAAAGTGCTGCTACATTTAAAATAATTTTGACAAAACAGAGCAATATAATGTCAACTTCCCTCCATGTCCTCCTCCCTGTAACCTCCCGTTAGGTGCCAAGAGCAAGTCAAACCCACCAATAGAAACTCCTGGCTCATTCAGCAGCGTAAGCCCCGCCCACTACGTCCAAACTCAACTCGTAGCCCCGCCCACTACGTCCAAACTCAACTCTGTTTTTCTACCCCCGCCCACTACGTCCAAACTCAACTCACGGCCCCGCCCACTACGTCCAAACTCAACTCACGGCCCCGCCCACTACGTCCAAACTCAACTCACGGCCCCGCCCACTACGTCCAAACTCAACTCATGGCCCCGCCCACTACGTCCAAACTCAACTCATAGCCCCGCCCACTACGTCCAAACTCAACTCATGGCCCCGCCCACTACGTCCAAACTCAACACGTAGTTTGAGAGCGAAGTTGTTGTTTTTTGAGAGCGAAGGTTTTTTTTTCTGAGAGCAAAAGTTTTTGATTTGCAGCCAAAAATTCTAGTTTCATGAGCAAAACTAAACTTTATATATTTTTACTTACAAACGAGAAATTTGCTCTCAAAACATGTTTGTTTCGTTTGCGTAATAAAGACACAAATCTACCTTCATAGTCTCGCTGCTCTCGTCGCGACTCCTCAGAAAGCCGTCGGTGGGACCGCGGGCTGGAGGCTCAGCTCGTCCTTATCTTCCTTATCTCCCTTATCTCCCTTATCTTCTTTATCTTCCTTATCTTCTTTATCTTCTTTATCTTTCTTGCACACAGACGCGAACTTGCTCGGTGTAAAATGGACTTTGGCCCAACTCTCCTCCGACTCGGCGGCCATCTCCTCGCCCCGCTCCTCCTTCCACAGCTGCTCGTACTCCTGCTTCAGCTCCTGGTAGGAGCGGGAGAAGGTGTGGAAGATGGACGTGGCGGGAAACGCCATGATGAGGATGCCGCTCAGGATGCTGGTCAGCGCCACCATCTGCCCCGGGATGCTGCGCGGCACCATGTCGCCGTAGCCCACCGTCGTCATGGAGATGATGGCCCACCAATAGGAGGCCGGGATGCTGCTGAAGCTGTGCTGCGGGTGCGTGGCGGCGAACGGCGCGAGCTCGCTCTCCGCCAGGTGGACCAGAGGCGAGAAGAGGGTCACGGCCACGCAGACGAACAGCAGCAGGAGGCCGAACTCGCGCACGCTGCGCTGCATGGTCATGCCCAGCGTCTGCAGGCCCAGCGAGTGGCGCGCGAGCCGCATCACGTACAGGATGCGCAGCGCGCGCAGCAGGCGCAGGATCAGGCTCAGCTTGTCCAGGTAGCCTCTGCCGGCGGCCACGATGATGACGTCATCGTCCCGCGACTCGTCCCTGACGTCCACCACCAGGGCCACGTAGTACGGCAGGATGGCGATGGCGTCGATGATGTTCAGGGGCCCGCGCGCGAAGGCCAGCTTGCTCTGGGCGTTGACGAAGCGCAGCAGGAACTCCAGCGTGAACCACGCCACGCAGATGGACTCCACCACGAACATGCTCTGGCACTTCTGGGAGCACTCGCCCTGCAGACACACGGACACGCACTGTGACGAGAACACACTTCAGAGGGTCACACACAGGTTACTCGGGGGGGTGGGGGGGTCTGGAGGACTCTGACCCTGGTCCCCAGGCCTCACATTTAGAGTAGAAACGCT
Source organism: Ophiodon elongatus (assembly GCA_016806645.1). Lineage (NCBI taxonomy): Eukaryota > Metazoa > Chordata > Actinopteri > Perciformes > Hexagrammidae > Ophiodon > Ophiodon elongatus. The sequence continues at coordinate 28,067 of JACSYO010001345.1, read as the reverse complement.
GCATAATTATCTGTTGGTATGGCACTCAGGCGTTGCAGTGCATTGTGGGAAATTTACAATTTTCTTCTCCCTGTTCTTTTTAGTCAAATTTCCATGAAACACTGAATAGTGGATTGATAGATAGTAGACCCAATAAGATATACACAAATACACATACAGTATATACACATTCATACACATACAGTGTATATATATATATATATATATATATATATATATATATATATGTATGCACATACAGTATATATACATGTGTATACATATATATATATATATATACGCGTGTATATATATATATATACTGTATGTGTATGCATGTATATATATATATATATATATATACTGTATGTGCATACATATATGTATGCACATACAGTATATACACATTCATACACATTCAGTGTATATATATATATATGTATGCACATACAGTATATACACATTCATACACATACACATTCAGTATATATATATATATATATATATATACACATGCATACACATAACCCCAGGCAAAGAAAACAAGGATTTTGAAAAAGGAATACAAGAGGAAAAATGTATAAAAGGATAAGAATAAAATATATCAATATAATTTAATTTAAAAGATTATAGTGATGAATTGAAGATTGTGGCGTTAAAGGGACAGTTCCCCCAAATAACCGATTGCAGATGTCTCTTAAACCAGGCGTCTCACACCAAAACCATCTCGGTTGATGAATAGGACTTAAGAAGTAATTATTAATTATTAATATGTGTTTTTTATTTTGGGGTGAACTGTCCCTTTAAGTCTTCCTCTTCATTTGTAGTCAAAGTAAAATGGCAACTTTTCTCCAATCAATTTAAGCTGAAAGAAAATACTTAATATTTTTGCTGCATTGTGTTTTTTATCACCATAAATATGTCCCTTCACTAAATCATTTGACTTTAAAGATAAAATGTTGTTGTTGTATTTCATTTAAATGCATTATGCCGTATAACTATGCCCTTGAGAACAGCAGGTTTTGGTTGCAGCAGATATTTTCACAGCTAAATCAATGAACTTTGGACAACAAACACCCTGCAGCTTTAAATGCCTTGAATTTAAATGAGAAAAAATACAACAAAACAACCTTGACTCTGAAAACAATTTGCCCTTCACACAGAGTCGTACTGTTAACTGCGCCCACGTTCATTTCAACTTCATGTCTCCTCAAACTAAAAAAGCTTATTTCTAACCACACAGCACTTACATTGATTTTAGTTTTTTTACCCGAGCTAGTGAAACATTTATTTGGCACAGAATATCAAACAAAAAAAGTAAGTGCAGTGTAATGTGGACGGTCAGTCAATAAAGTATGAAAAAAAAAAATCAATTTTCACTTGACTTTGGAAGCCGGCTGAATAATGGCAGAAAACAAAGAGATGAGAAATGTTCGTAACAATTACTAAAGCTGAAATTATGACCTTCTGCAACACTTTCCTGGCACATAAAGAGCTTTCACCGAGTGTTTCAATCAATACTTTTAATCTTGTGTTACCAAAGGAAAACATAACTCCTAGAAATTTGTGAATTATTTGTTTATAGGAAGTAATATTCAGGAAATGAGGGTGAACCAACACCAATAAAGAAACATAAAGAAGAGCTGGCAGAACAATATAAGTACTTTTACTCAACCGTACAATATAATGTTGCACTTGACTTTCTGATACTTTTATTTCCATTTTAAAGGATATTAAACTTCCACTTGAATATTGACGGTTCGTTGACCTCACAGCGCTGTGTGTTGATGAATCCATGGTGCCGAAGGATTGAGGCCAGGCGGAAACCTTCGCTTCTGCAGAATGAAGCCGATGCGGAGGAGTCTTCAAGCGACTCCTCTGGTTGTATAGAAGTCAAAGCTTCATGTGTTAAAGCTGCATTCTCTCTCCTGACCACCAGGGGGCGACTCCTCTGGTTGTATAGAAGTCAAAGCTTCACGTGTTAAAGCTGCATTCTCTCTCCTGACCACCAGGGGGCGACTCCTCTGGTTGTATAGAAGTCAAAGCTTCATGTGTTAAAGCTGCATTCTCTCTCCTGACCACCAGGGGGCGACTCCTCTGGTTGTATAGAAGTCAAAGCTTCATGTGTTAAAGCTGCATTCTCTCTCCTGACCACCAGGGGGCGACTCCTCTGGTTGTATAGAAGTCAAAGCTTCATGTGTTAAAGCTGCATTCTCTCTCCTGACCACCAGGGGGCGACTCCTCTGGTTGTATAGAAGTCAAAGCTTCATGTGTTAAAGCTGCATTCTCTCTCCTGACCACCAGGGGGCGACTCCTCTGGTTGTATAGAAGTCTATAGAAAATGACTCTACTTCTCTCTTGATTTATTCCCTCAGTAAACATTGTAAACATGAGTTTATGTCTCAATCTCTAGTTTCAAGTCTTCTTCAATACAGCATGATGTTCATTTAGTAAATTATGGTCCATTTAGAGTCAAACAGACCATAAAGAGGGGATGCTTTAGGGGCGGGGCTACAAGGTGATTGACAGGTCGACACCAGAGACGTATACGACGTCTCTACGTCCTCCTCAGTCCAAATATGTTAACTTCTGTTCATCGGTTGCAGAAAAAACAACATGTCGACCGTCGTAATCCAAGATGGAGACGCCAAAATCCCCAACCTCAAAGCTTCATAATAATAATTAATAATAGTTAAAGACATTTTAACTCTTTGTTCTACGACATACATACGTTGATAGATACCCCTCTCGTGAATTTTGCGATTTTTAAAAAGGCAGTTGCTAACAAGTGGCTGAGAGACGACTAAACGTCATCACTAGTCCGCCTTCAGAGCTTATTTTCTACAATAATCCAAAATTCAGTGGAAAACTCCCATTGCCTTTTTGTTGAGGGAACCAGTGTGATGCTATACGTATAAATACGCCATTCCTTAAGCATGCTGTTGACCCATCGCTAAGTCCAGCCCCTCAAATGCAAACTGGCCAATCACAGCGTAGCATCGTGCAGCTCTGACCGGAGTCCAACAACGATCCGTCTCTGCTCCGTAGACTCACCAACGGTTTCAGATGTTCTCCATGTTCAGGCTGCTTCAGTGGATCTGGAGATCGTCGTGGTTAAACGTTGCGTAATAGTGATACTCGTTACCCGGAGAGGTCGGAAGGAGAGATACGTTTCTAAAATCGCGTTTGCAGAATACAGCTTAATTAAAAAGCTTGATGTAGTGAAATGCATATTTCAGAATGTTTTGTAGATTTGTAGGTAGCGAACAACATCTGAGAGGTTTTAGTTTTTAAAGCCACTTCTGTCTGAAGTCAAGGAGCCATTGATTCATAAATTACCACAATTTCTTGAGCCAACACTCAGCTCCATCTCGTTTATCAGCGTTATTCTTCTGGCCAACCTTCAACGGTCGATGTCTGCCAGACTCCAAACTGAAAACAACACTGGTTTCCAGAAATTAAAAGAAAAATTGGCTTTCCTTTAGAAACACAACTCCAGTTCAACCTCTCATCAATCTCGAAAACACGTAGAGAAACAATGTTGTTCCCTTCAGCTTCTGAACCGAACACACGTCCATGCTTCGGTTCGCTCGCGTCTTGATTAGTGCGATTGACATCGGGGAGAAATCAATCGACCGTCTCCAGCTTAGAAACATAATCCTCTTCACGCTGACAGTTATTTAAACAATCATTTCTACAGCCTGTCTGCTTCTGTTGACTCGGACAACAGCGGAAATCTATGATTTAACATGTACGTCGGCTGAAAAGCTATTTCAGGTCCTCCCCCCTCCTAAAGGCCGCGCCGCTGTTTGTGAACTCTTTCAGAGTTGGCTCGTGCTCGCCCCAGACCGGCGACCTCTGACCCCTGACCCCTGACCGGCGACCTCTGACCCCTGACCCCTGACCCCGGTGGCTAGAGCAACGCTCGGCGTACCTGCAGCATCACACGGGGAAGTACAAGCCGAACCACAGATTCGCTCTCGTTTTGGAATTAGCTTCGTCCACTTGGCCTTTTGCCTCGGCTGTTTGCTTTTTGTGTGTGTGCTCAGTCCACCATTTGTGGAGCTTCCTCCTGGATGCCTGCTTGTTGATTGAGAGGAATTAATTTTGCATGAATCCATAGATTGTGTTTTTTTAGGTACATTTTTATGCGTTTAATCTTTGCAAATAACCCGGATTTGGATTTATTCTTTTATTTTGAGATCTTACCCGTCTTCTTACTGCGTTGCCATATTTATCTATTTTTATGAACCAATTGACTTTTAAAAAACGTTTTATTATTGGTTAATTTATTAATTGCATTTCATACAGAACATATTTAATTTCATTCTTGCCTGTGATAATTAACTGTTGACCTGAAAAAGCAGAAAAAAAACTAAAATATACATTGTAATTAAGGTAAGGTCAATTGCATTGCTCCCATGCATGGGAAATGGAAGAATTACAATGATTAAATGTGTCACAGAGTATTCATTTGTAGATTTTCAATTCCAGTAACACCTGAGAAAAATATCTCTTTTCCTGCAAAAAATAAAAGCTGATCACCAGCTCGTTGTTAACGGTGTCTGTCGTTTGCTTTTTGGCTGAAAATGTAGCTGATGGAGTGAAAAGAAAACCAGTAATTGTTACATAACAACAAAAACAAGGAGCTGAAAGAGGACCTGCAGAATCCATCACCACATATATAGATGTTGATTAGTGCAGCTTAAGGATTTGATCCTCATTTTCTTGAGGAAATATAATTAGCACATATTATTATGAGGTTAATTTACTTATTTAGTGTCACTATGCGCCTCTTTTTAGTGCAATAAGTGTGTTCCTGTTAGCAGAGAAGATGATTCATGTAAAACAGGTTCAACAGGATGTCGTGTGGCTTCATACGCACCCTGGTCTCTTCGTCTCTGAGGTCTGGCATGGTGCTGATGCACAGGCTGATGACGGTGACCAGCACCATGACCACCGAGAGGCAGGCGAACATCTTGGCGGCCAACCCCGACTGAGGGTTCTCCACCACCTCCCGAAGCATCCAGGTCAGTTTGTGGTAGCCCTTTTTGGTCTCCGTGGTGGTTTTCTTCAGCATCACCCTCTTCTGCCTCCACTCCTGTTCCTTGCGCTCTCGCTCGGCCACCTCCTCCACGCGGGTGTTCATGCGGCGCCGGCAGCAGCGCTCCATGTGGCTCGGGTCCACGCCCCAGTAGTCGAGCTCATCGTGCAGCGACACGGCGCACAGTTCCCGAAGCAGGCGCAGTTTCCCCGCGGCCAAGAAGTTGAGGATGACCCTGAAGGCCGTCGGGTTTCGGTCGAAAAAGTACTCCCGGCACGTCTCGTCGTAGTCGTCGCAGAGCCGCGCGATCTCCTCGGGGGTGGTGCAGAAACGCAGACGCCCCAGGCGACTCTGGGGGAACTGCTCCAAGGTGCTCCAGGGGAAGGTGTAGCGGTTGCCCCCGACGTTGATGAGCACCTGCAGGGCGTGGTCGACAACATACGAGGCCTTGGGGTCGCGGAGCAGCTGGGCGCGCTGGAAGTAAACGCCCTTGATGGTCTCGGTCTCCGGGATCTCGGTGAAGAATCGGTCGAGGCTGCTGTCGTCGCTGCTGATTGAGTAGGTGCTGAAGTCGTGGTTGGCGTTGCTGATGATGGGCATGCTGGCTTCAGTGTGTGTGACGGAAAGGGATAGGTATTCGTATGTCCAGCTGACGGGAAGTTAGAAGGAGGATCCTCAGAGAAGCTGTAACGACAAATTAAAATAAAAGGTCAATCTTTTGTACATTAAGTCCTTATGAAACTATTTTTCTATTAATGCTACCTTTTAGTCTCAGTTTAATACCTCATTGCATATGGAGTACCACAAGGCTCTGTCCTGGGTCCCCTATACTTTTCAGTATGGTACCAGTATGGATCAACATTTATTGACTTTCATTACTATGCAGATGACACCCATTTCTATCTAGCTGTTGTACACAAGCTAATTCCGGACAAAGCACAATTCATTCTTGTCCAAAAGAACAACTGCACACATTTGTGATAAAAGAAATCACAATATAAAGAGTAATAATTGACACTTTATGCAGTTTGATGTAACGTTTTACAGAAACCTTTTTTTTTATAATGGGTGTCTCTGGGGTAAATGCTTTTTGGGCTGCACAATATATTTGTTTGTTGCAGTACCGCCGCTGGCCAGCGAGGCAGCAACCTCCAGTGCTGAAATATGAAGCCACCGCGGAAGAGCCTAAAACTGCAGATCCTCAAATGGCCACTTGAGACTGTCTCCAAAAGCGACTCAATCCTCACAGAACCCCAAGTAAAAAAAAAAGCCAAACTTTAGAGCAGGAATAAACGTGTTTACAGCCTGGTACAAAAAACTGGTGGGGCGTGGCCTCTTTGATTGACAGGTGGATGCCATCTCAGCTCCACCCACGATCTAACCCATTTCTGAGGTTAGGCTGGAGCCGCCCACTTTGGGAAACCTATGGGTGACGTCACAGCGATAAATATTCATTGATTCATTGACTAATCAAGAGCTAAGATTCAAGAACATTACATCCAATGTGCTTTTGTAATTGTTCCCAAAATGTTCAAAAGAATTTACTGGGGAAAAAAAAAGAAAGCCTCCCACTCTGAGTCTTGACACCCTTCTGAGTGGACTTCACACCAATTCACGCCTCGATTCACGTGAGCTTGTCGACTCCGCTGCGTGACCTTAAAAACTCTCACCGGCTCTGGTGTGACATCGCGGGTGTGATCGAGCCGGAGAGGCCTGAGGACGGCCAGCCGGCTGTAAACTTCTGTTTCAACCTGACATCCTTAAAAAGGGGTTTAACGGAAATAGATATCTGCCGACATGCAAACACACAGCGGGAGCTCGGAGAGGCAGATTTAAATAAAAACACTTTCTCTCCCTGACCCTCTGTCAACGGTTTTCATTGGGTCTTGTTTGTATATTTATTTTAATTTAATTCAAAGTTAATTCGAGTAAAAATGTCAGCTGTGATTTGGTGATGAATTGACATAAAACCAGCTTGTAGGAGTTAAACAGATTATTAATACTGAACACGCTTCAAGGTTTCCAGCTCTTCTGCACGGAGGCCAAAGAATTTGAGCCCAGAAATAGATTTTTAAATGCTGTGAGCATCAAAAAGTAAATCCTTTTCATACCGATTAATGAAAAGGATATTATAAAAATAAATAATAAAAATAAATTATTCTTTTATGTTTTGTTTTTAGGGGAAATTACCCTTTAACTTGATCTGCAGGTGCATTGATTAATGTGTCCTCTATTGTATACTGTGTATTTATGGAAACCATTGGAATTAGATTATAATAAAAGTGCAGCAGTGAACATTTTACAATCTGAAGACGAAGCAAATTATTAATTTCACTGCAACGCCACCGTGTGGTGTTTACCGTCATCAACTGTGGTTCGGTTACATTAGTCCTGCTTTATTAACACCGAATGACTTATACTTATTATCACATATTTCTTTTATTCAAATGTAAAAAATATATAACTTTAGCCTTCTCAAAAAACCTTGCTCATCCATATTTCCTCCGGCTGGATCCTTGAACGATGCTGAAGGTCGGTGGTGGAAAAGAACCGAGCACTTACTCAACTCAAGTACTGTACTTGAGTTTAATTGTGAAGTATTTTACATTTCAGAGGTAAATGTTGTACTTTTTACTCCCCGTAATGTATTTGACAGCAATAGTTACAAATGACGTTGCAGATTAACATTTTACACACTAAACACGTCATCAGTCTCTAAAATAAACTGAATAAAATAGAAGTATATTTAGTTAAAATGAGCCTCACCTCAACCAGCTACACTATTGACTACTGATAATAATAATAATAATACAATAATAATATAAAACACTCTGAAAGAGGCCACTCTACTGCCCGTCTTTTTATGTTTTTAACTACATTTTGCAACACTTCTGTACTTCTAATTAAGTAAAAGTATGAATGCAGGACTTCCAACAAGTAGTAAAATATAAATAAGCAAAATTATCTTCTAGTTGTCACATTATACAGATTAGTTTCCAAATGTATGTAGACTTCCAAATTTATTCTGAATATCCTGCACATGTTCTCCATATTTACACAGAGAAGACTATCTGTTCCAGCTTTTAAATAATTATATAATCAAGACGACACCAGCGGTGGAGGAAGTATTCAGAATCTTCAAGTAAAAATACTCTGTCACAAGTCAAATTCCTGCAATAAAAAATTTATGTTATCAGTAAATGTTCTGTGACGGTTCGACAAGTAATTATCACGTCGTTAAATTATTATTATCACTCATGCTTTAATGTAAAAGCAGGATTGTACTGCTTCTCATTTTGATGAGTGATTATTTTAATTATGGATTATTTTCTACATGAATCGATTGAGGGAAAAGCCAGAGCCACAAAGTGACACCTGTTGGCTTCGTCCAAACATCAACATTATTACAAATAAATAACATTAACATTATAAAAGCAGCACGTTTCACAGAGTCAATGTTAAAACTATCAGCATGTAGAGAGAGAAGTCTCTGCACTCTGAGCTTTGACTTAATTAAAATCATAAACCAGATACAGACAAGTCTGATATTGAAATGATGGCCGCTGTGATTTAAAAGGAAGTTCACTCACCTTAAAGGACGCAGGTGTGCTGCCTCAGCTCTTTAATGCCTCAGCTCTTTAATGCCTCAGCTCTTTAATGCCTCAGCTCTTTAATGCCTCTGCTATTTGCCCCGTGCATTTTATCATCTGTTGCTCTAATGACGACGCTCCTCACTAATTAAGCCATACTTGTTTATTATACTGTTGTTATTATTATAATAACGGGAGTATTGATACAGTTTATAAATCCACTCTGAAGTTTGCAGGCTGGCCGTGTGTCCGTGCAGCGTCGCCGGTCTGCACACGTCGTCTCTCCGGCAGCTCTGGAGTTGGATTAAATTACAATACAATTATTTATTTATTTTCGTCTTCAACTCGTCGCTCCGCTTCCATTGGTCCCGCGCGCTCCCGACGGAGAGGAGAGATGTGGTTATCTAACCGGCGGTGCCCTCCTGAAACCTGCCGCTGTATTCTCATCTGTGTCTGACAGCAGGACCGTCCTCCTCCTCCTCCTCCTCCTCCTCCTCCTCCTCTTCCTCCTCTTGTCACCCTCCTCCTCCCTCCTCCCTCCTCCCTCTCATCTCCAGCTCTCTTCTTCTACACTGTAAAAAACAACGTTCAGGCAATTCCTCTCACAATGTGGCGGAGAAAGTACTTAAAATATATTTTACTGGTAGTACTATTGTGTTTAAATAAGTAAAAGTCACTCAGCATGTGGTGGAAGAAGTACTCTTTTACTTCGCCTAGGTAATAGTATCTCTGTGTAATAATACTCAAGTATAATTGTAAATCCCTTAGATATGGCAGAGAAAGTACTTATAAGATATTTTACTAGCAGTACATTTGTGTTTAAATAAGTAAAAGTCACTCAGAATGTGGTGGAAGAAGTACTCCGTCTTTTACTTAGTCCAAGTATAGGTAGTACTATTGTGTGCAATAAGTAAAAGTATTGCAGAATGTGATGGAAGAAGTACTCTTTTACTTCGCCTCAGTAATGGTAGAAGTACCACAGTGTAATAATACTCCAGTATAATTGTAAATCCCTTAGAATATGGTGGAGGAAGTACTTATAAGATATTTTACTAAAAGTACACTTGTGTTTAAATAAGTAAAAGTCACTCAGAATGTGGTGGAAGAAGTACTCTTTTACTTAGCCTTAGTAATGGTAGAAGTACCACAGTGTAATAATACTCCAGTATAATTTGGTGGAAGTACTTATAAGATCTTTCACCAAGTACAGGTAGCAGTACTACTGTGTGTAAATAAGTTAAAGTATTGCAGAATGTGGTGGAAGAAGTACTCTTTTACTTAGCCTAAGTAATGGTAGAAGTACAACTGTGTAATAATACTCCAGTAGAAGTGTAAATCCCTTAGATATGGAGGTGGAAGTACTAATAAGATCTTTCACCAAGTACAGGTAGTAGTACTATTGTGTTTAAATAAGTACAGGTCACTCGAGTCCAATACGTTTGTGACTCAAGTCCAGTAGGTTTGTGACTCGAGTCCCGAGTAAACAACAGAGTAAACAACAGAGTAAACAACAGAGTAAACAACGATCTGTTGGTGTTGTTTTGTTTTTACAGTGCAGAGCTGCTCGATCAGGACTCTTCAGGACTGTAAAGCCTTTGTTTGGATGCAGCTAAACCTGATTGACAAAGTTTGTGCAGGCAGACGTCCAAACGCAGAGGGGATTAATAAAAAAGGACAGAAGATAAAACACAGAGCCTCTCACACACACACACGCACACACACACACACGCGCGCACACACACACACACACACACACACACACACACACACACACACACACACACACACACATACAGTATTATGTCATGCGTGATTTGCATTGCTGCTTTACAAGAAGCAGGTGGTTTCTCCGCTGCAGGTCTAATAAGCGCTTCGCTCTGCTGGCTTTGACCTGTTAAATAAATGTTTGGTGGGTTTCTTCTTCTGTGGACTTTGTTTTCTACGTGTTTGGTTTTTTTTGGTGTTTGGCTGTCGTGTGTATTGTTTGACTATTCGTGGCGGCGTTGCCGTGGTAACTGATTGGGCCTCGACGAGAGGGCCTCAAGACTTAGATCTTCAGATTCAGATGATTTAGAAGTACAGTAAGTTTTTGTTTTTTTTACCTTTCAGATGATTTATTACATGTTTCAATAGAAGAAAACCTCATGTATCGGCCTCACAAAGGCTCTTTTAAGCTTTAAAAATATGGATTTTCTTCATCCTGCATTCAAAATCCTACTTAAGTGAAAGTATGCAAGTATTATAAACTAAAGTCCATTTGAACTGTGATGCATTCAATAACTGACAAATATACTTCAGTGCATTAGAGCGGCGAAGCGTTCATTTACTGATGTACAAACTAAAGTGCATTGGAGTGGTGATGCATTCAATAACTGATGTGCATTTGAGTGGTGATGCATTCAATAACTGATGTGCATTTGAGTGGTGATGCATTCAATAACTGATGTGCATTTGAGTGGTGATGCATTCAATAACTAATGTGCATTTGAGTGGTGATGCATTCAATAACTGATGTGCATTTGAGTGGTGATGCATTCAATAACTGATGTGCATTTGAGTGGTGATGCATTCAATAACTGACAAATATACTTCAGTGCATTTGAGTGTTGATGCGTTCACTTACTGATGTGCATTTGAGTGTTGATGCGTTCACTTACTGATGTGCATTTGAGTGTTGATGCGTTCACTTACTGATGTGCATTTGAGTGTTGATGCGTTCACTTACTGACTTTAATCTGAGTGGTGATTTCGTGGTGATGCGTTCACTGACTGGAGTGCATTTGAGTGTTGATGCGTTTGTTTGTGCGGTTGACGTTAAAGGAGGAAGATTATCAACGAGTCCTTCATTTTGAGATATATATCTGTGCTCCTCTTTAACCCCACAAACCAGTACGATCCAGTTAATCTACACCACAACGACCTCTGACCTCCCAAGTTGATGAATATCAGGGATTACATGATAATCCAGGAGCAGGAGGGAGGAGGAGGGAAACCAGAGAGCATGCTGGGACGCCATAGGGCTGCAGGAGCATGCTGGGAAGTCTTTTCTTTTTAACACACACATGCATAATGTACTGAATGTGAAGTTTCAAAGTTCATTCTTGACTTTGAGAGAAAAAAACTCCCTTCAAGGTCCCTTTAGTGGCTGCTCTGGAGCTTTCAACCATATCACATGATCTTCTTCAGCAGATGGAGTTTTGTCCACTTCTCGAGGAGTTGTAGATGTTTAAATGTCCCTTTTATTCTGAGCAATTTAAACCTGCAATATCTGATTTATTTGGCCATGGAAACTAGTATACAAATACAGAAAATATATATTATTTGTATATATATATATATATATATATATATATATATATTGAATGTGTAATTCTGATGGATCTCTCCCTCTCAGCATATTAAAAAGAAATCAAAACAGAGGATTTGGTTATTTCCACATCCAGCAGTTGTAGAGCAACATGATCATTTATTTAGTAGTAGTAGTAATAGTAGTAGTAGTAGTACTCGTAGTAGTACTAGTATTAGTAGTAGTAGTGTTAGTAGTAATAGGGTTAGTAATGTAGTGGTAGTTGTAGTAGTAATAGTGGTACCAGTAGTAGTACTAGTAGTAGTGGTAGTAGCAGTACTAGTAGTAGTAATAGTGGTAGTAGTAGTAGTAGTAGTAGAAGATGTAGTTGTAGTAGTCATACTACTAGTAGTAGTGGTAATACAGAGAAGACAACTTGACCTTTGACCTCACTTTCCACAGTGATAAAAGGTCTCCAGCTGCATCTCGTTGACTTTTAAGAAAACACAGTGTTCTTCTTTTTGTTCTTCATATTTAAAACATCGTTCTTTCTGCAGCTGCAGACTTTCATTTCATCTTGTTCAGAAACCATAAGCCTCTTTTTTGCAACTTAATTTCCTGATGGTGCTGTGGGGTTAACACGGTTCGGTGCTCCCACATAAGAAATTAAACTAAACTCCTGGGGAATTGCTCTGCTCTCTCAATTTGTGCCGAATCACCAGGGGACCCGTGTAGCGGGGCAACTGATAACTCAGCAAAAAACACTCAATAATTACCCCCAGACTCAAATCAGGTCTCGACCAAACTTTCAAATTAACTGTATTTCATCAAGCGTGGCATGTTGATGTGAGCTTCACTCAAAACTCAGGCGTCGTTTGAGCTGTTCCTCTCTCTCCAGTTTCTAATCGTGAAAAGGAGACAAACAGGAAGTCCGTGGAGCGTGTAGACGGGGAGGAAACCCTCAGAAAGGAATCAGATTATATCGGCCAAGTGTCCTTTTACAGTTATCGACAAGCTGCCCGACTCGACTTACGAGCTGCCAGACAGATCCGGGATGGACGGCGTCTTAAACCGGGCGCATCCAGCTGGAAAACAACGCCACAGCGGCTGCTCATTAAATGTTGTTTGAAGTTCACACTAAAAAAAACAAACATATTTTCTCGGTTATGTCTTATGGCTTTTCTCTTCCTGCAGGTAGTTTTGGTTTTATTTAGTCAAACTAAGAACAGTTACTCACAATTTGGTTCCTGTTTACTTGAGATATCCGTTTTTTAAAGAACATTGAACTGTTTCCTTGTGCTTTTTCTACTAGAACAAAATAAATTGGCAATTTTTGTTAGTTGTTATGGTGACAACACACGTCAGTGGGGCCGTAAAGTGAGGACGCAGCTGGCTGGCTAGTTAGCTAGTTAGCTTGTTGGCTTGTTAGCTAGTTACCTTATTAGCTAGTTAGCTAGTTAGCTTGTCCTTCTCCGGAGCAACAGGGAGTGAGGCGGAGGGACAGTTAGACCCAGCGCTGCCGCTGAACACCAGCCCGCTGTTCTGCTTTTCCCCCTGTAACCAGTGTAGCATAAAAGCATGATGGAATTAGCGACCTAGCTGGCTAGTTAGCTATCTTGTAATGTGCTTTCCTATGCTTTGACAAGAGCGTGTGGATGAAGCATGAAGTTGTTGAATGTTACTCATTTACTCGACTCTGTGCTTCTTAACCAGGCGGCAACTTCCGGTTCTGCTGAGTCAAGCCAATGTGGAAGTGTCTTAAACTTGCATTCTCTCTCCTGACCACCAGGGGGCGACTCCTCTGGTTGTATAGAAGTCAAAGCTTCATGTGTTAAAGCTGCATTCTCTCTCCTGACCACCAGGGGGCGACTCCTCTGGTTGTATAGAAGTCAAAGCTTCATGTGTTAAAGCTGCATTCTCTCTCCTGACCACCAGGGGGCGACTCCTCTGGTTGTATAGAAGTCTATAGAAAATGACTCTACTTCTCTCTTGATTTATTCCCTCAGTAAACATTGTAAACATGAGTTTATGTCTTTTGTTTGTTTCTTCAATACAGCATGATGTTCATTTAGTAAATTATGGTCCATTTAGAGTCAAACAGACCATAAAGAGGGGAAGCTTTAGGGTGGAAGTCACAGAGGTCTCCTGGGTGAAAGTCATGTGTTTGTTTGACCCATCCACCTCCTCTGTCGTAGTGATGACATGCGGAACAACTTTAGTTATTAATACGCCAATTGGTGTTACGAGGCTGTAAACATGTAACTCGTGGTTCCTCACCATTTTTTACCTTTTTACGAGGAAAATGAAAAATTATATTTATACAAGAACTTAGTTTCTTCTTCTCTCCCATTAATCATCTCATGACCCCTCAGATTTATCTGGTGACCTCCGGTTGGGAACCACTGGTGTTACCTAGCTAACCGATACTTTAATAACATATTGAGATATTATATTAAGAGTATGACTGGAAGATATTTACATGTAATTGAGTATTTTTACATTGTGCATGAGTACATCTTTTTCCAAGTACATTATGCTGATAATAGTTATGTATGTTAATATCCAGTTTGAGTAACAGATGCACGAGTAAAAGTTTGTAATATTAAATAATATTCTGAGGATTTTACAGCTTTAATTGATCTTTTATCACCATTATCAAACATTCACGGTAGAAAGTCGTCCACCTGGTATATATTATAGATTCAGTCCATGAAAATGAAAGGAGCATTAGATGGGATTTACTCTTACGAACCACTGTACTGGACAACGCTGTCATCTTTGGGGGGGAGATGCATGATGGGATAAAGGTCACCCTCTGGGAGAGCAGGGATTTGAAATGTCCCTGAGCTGTCAGAGATAAATCGAGTCAAGTCATTGGAGGGTCACGAGAACAAGGACACAATGTTTTAAAGGATAATACAGCTCTCATCTAAAGTTAAAGCATCACCAATGTACTTTCCCCCTTACCAGTTTGTATATATATATACACTCTTCGTATATATTTAAGTGAGCTTCCGACTCAGCAGCCTTCTGAATCTGTCCACGACTAATCTCTCATTCTTCTGCAGCAAACTGCATAATAAATTGTGTAGCCAGGTATGGCCGCATGCTCAAGGACCTCTCATGGTTGCGGTGACTCACATTTTCTCAATGCATATTTTTATTACTGCCATTGACTGCTTGCTGTCTCCTCTCTCACTCTTAACTCCCCCCCCACACACACACACACACACACACACACACACAGGTCTGGACGGTGTGTTTGTCTACCTGCTGACAGCTAACGGAACTATTAGCACACAACCTGCTGAGTACAGGTTGTCTTGAGGCAACGACTTCCAGCTGATTGCCTGCCGTCATTCGCCGCTTGTTGTTTGAGTTTGAATGAATTTAACGAAGTCTTGCGGCCCATCGGTGTCTCGACGGGGGTTTAGCCAATTGTGGGTTGTATTCATTCAATCAAGCAGTGCACAGTACACCGGGGGCAGAACCCTTCTATGTGTAATAGATCACCCCAGAACCTCATTTGGAGTTCTATCCAGAACCTTTCAACCCTCAAAGGTTGCTGACAAGAACCCACAGGAGGTTCTACGGCCTAGCCTTTTATATTCCAAGGGTTGTGGTGCAGTGTAACCCACTACCACCCAACCACCTGGATTGTGTGCGTTCCCTTTTACCATCGATGCTTTCAACAATCCTTGAAGAACTCTTTCTTCCAAAAAAGGTTCTTTGGATGAAAAGGTTTTTTAATGGAACCCATTAAAATCGTTTCTCCTTAAAAAGGGTTTTTCATTAGCACACTTAGTACTCTCTTTACTCTTTTTACTAGTTATTAAATAAATATGATGTATTATGATGAATATAGGTAAGACTTTACAAGGTTATGAGGTACACAGAAATGCAGATTGTACTCTCATTTTGAGACAAAACAAAACACCAAAAAACCAAAGTCTGGTGGTTCGGCAGCTGATACGTTTCTATCTATCTGAGGTGGGAATTGTCTTTTAATATCCTCTGATCTCTTCGCAGGCACGTCTTGTCACCAATACCACAGTCGATGGATATCGACGATGTTTTGGGCAGTTTTAACCCACATAGAGCCTCCTGGATGTGCACAGCTCCATGCCGGCTTGAAATGTTTCCAGTCAGCATGCTTTCTATTGCTCGTCTGTAAAAGTTATTTATTTATATTCATAATCATAATTAATTATTATTATAATCGATCCCTTGGTGAAACCTACTCAGCAGTGTGTAAAGTAATTAAATTAACTACACCATTGCCAGCTCCAGCATTAAAGTGATGAACACATGAATGCATCAACAATTATAATCCAATTATATTATTCTGAAAGGAACCATTATGCACCATGAGTACTTTTACATTTTGTGCATTAAGCATATTTTGGTGCTTATACTTTTGTACTTTAACTTGAGTGAAATGTTAAAATGCAGGTTTTTTTGTGACTTGAGTATTTTTACACTACTTTAGGCTACTTCAGCTCCAGTAAAAGATCTGATTACTTCTTCCACCATCGCTGGACTGAGCACTAAATGAAGAGGAGATTAAAGTTGCTTCATCGACATTCTTCTTTCAAACACAATCATGAGTCTGAACCAGCTGCTGTCGATGAACTTTCAACGTCCTTATTAATCAATACTTACAAAACACCAGGGACAGGAATCCAAACACAATCCCCCCACACCCCCTCCTTTGAATCCATTTAAGAGAGACAAGCTATGTGTTTAGTATTTAGCCTTCATTCCCCTGACTTGAAAAACCAATGGAGGAAATTGTACAGTGGAGAAGAAGAAGAAGGAGAAGAGCTGCTGATTGGAAAACACCCGGAAAAGGTCAAGTAGCAGGAAGAGATGGGGAGAGAGCAACTCTGCTGAAATCAAATCATTCCCTCGAGTTTAACAAATGAGCTGTCGGACAATGTGTGTGTGTGTGTGTGTGTGTGTGTGTGTGTGTGTGTGTCTGTGAGCGTGTGCGTGTGCGTGTGCGTGTGAAAGTGAGTGCACGATTGTCAACATTGGCTTCCATGGTTCTTGCTTCAGGGCTCAGTTTGTTTATGCAGAAATAACAGCTGGCACCAAACCCTTCACATTGTATTATGCCTACACACACACACACACACACACACACACACACACACACACACACACACACACACACACACACACACAAATACAGGACAATGGAAATGTAAGAGCATTACTAGCTGCAAGAATGAAACTGGACTCCTTCTGGTCTCATGATGGTGTGACGTTACTGGTTTCAAACCAGCCGTTCACACTTTAAAATACACTCAATAATGAGCATCAGAGTGATTATCCGTGATTGGAATGTCCTTGATCCATTACTGCTGCCACTGGTATAATATATTATCACTGTTGGAAATAGAAATAGTCAGCTACCACACAGTAAATCTTCATTATTCATTACGCTCTTTTGGCAGACAAAGACAAAACTTATTATCTCCCTTTTTCCTCCCTCTTTCTCATCGTTCTTATTGAACAAGATGAAGGGAGGGAGGTTTTCTGAAGAAAGTAGAACATAGATTAAAATTGAATATAAGTCAAAGGAAAAATAAAACATGTCTTTTCTATTTCCAACACAAAAAGGGGCGTTTAAATTAAAAAAGAGCTTTAAAAGCTAATAACATTTCCTGAAACAGATTATTCACAAGTGACATTTCCACTAAATGTTGAGGATTTTCTGAAAGATACAGATGAAGGTTTCCTTTCATAATATGAGCTGTGAATTTCTGACTATCTTCTGACAGATTTTCATGATGCATATTAAACAGCACAACAGTGATGATCTCTGCTTCTCACCCACTTACTCCCTCTTGTGTTCTGTTGCTATTCCTGTAGAGCAGCTCTGAGTAAAAAAAAAAAAGAAAAGTCCTGCAGGAATCAAGCAGGAAAACACTGGTTTTACATGCAACCGCACAACAGGCGAAGAGATGATTCAGCTGAAAGCGGACTTGAAACATAGCAAACACCTGCAGTCATATCAGTAGTGGAGGAATCATTCACATCCCTGGAGTAAATGTACTAATACCACACTGTACAAATACAATTTTCTTTCCTGCATTGAAAATGTTACTTAGAGGTACTCCCTTCGGGATTCAGAACATTAATATAGCAGCAAACAACTATTAGCTTTGTCAAGATGTAGTTAAGTAATGTCTATGAAGTCGGTCATAGCTCATAATGGAAGTGTATAGCACCAGTGTGCCAAATATGGTGGGGCCTCGGAGGGTCCAAGAACCCTTGATTGACACTTGAGACCCCCTAAAAGCCTCAATAGCAAAATAGTCTTATTATTTGTCACAACTAATGGTCACTATGATGTGTTTTAAAAGCGTACGAATGCCCAGCAGCCCTTTCATTATTCAAACATTTATTCACAAATGTGAATAGTGAGTGGGAGAGACGGCGTAAATGACACCGCGAGATCTGCAACCGGTTGCGTCTGTTTGTGGGACTCTGTTGGGTCTCCGTTGGGACTCTGCTGGGACTCTGTTGGGACTCTGTTGGGACCCTGTTGGGACTCTGTTGGGTCTCCGTTGGGACTCTGCTGGGACTCTGTTGGGACTCTGTTGGGACCCTGTTGGGACTCTGTTGGGACCCTGTTGGGACTCCGTTGGGACTCTGCTGGGACTCTGTTGGGACTCTGTTGGGACCCTGTTGGGACTCTGTTGGGACCCTGTTGGGACTCCGTTGGGACCCTGTTGGGTCTCCGTTGGGACTCTGTTGGGACCCCATTGGGACTCTGTTGGGACCCTGTTGGGACTCTGTTGGGACTCCTTTGGGACTCTTTTGGGACTCCGTTGAGACTCCGTTGGGACTCCGTTGGGACCCCGTTGGGACTCCGTTGGGACTCCTTTGGGACTCTGTTGGGACTCCGTTGGGACCCTGTTGGGACTCCGTTGGGACTCCGTTGGGACTCCTTTGGGACTCCGTTGGGACCCTGTTGGGAATCCGTTGGGACTCCGTTGGGACTCCATTGGGACCCCGTTGGGACTCCGTTGGGACCCCTTTGGGACTCCTTTGGGACTCCTTTGGGACCCCTTTGGGACTCCTTTGGGACTCCTTTGGGACTCCTTTGGGACTCCGTTTGTAATGTTTTTACACCAATGTTCAACTGAAACAATAAAAATATTTTGCCACTAAAGTTTCAGTCAATCGTCGAATTGATTAAAACGACTAATATTTTCAGCTGTAGTCGTACAAACTGTTGGGTAGTTTAAATTATAACAAAACATCCTATTTTATAAACTTTTCATATGTTTTGTGTGCAAATATCTAAATTTGTAAAGTAACTAAAGTTGTCAGAAAAATGTTGTGGAGTAGAAGTATAAGCAGAACATGGAATTACTCGAGTCAAATAAGTACCTCAAACATGTACTTAAATCCAGTACTTGCGGAAATGTACTTAGTTACACTGCACCACTGAGTTATAGCCACTATAATACTGACATAGTACTTTTATATTCCAGTACCCAGTATTAATAGGACTGAGTATTCCAGCTTCAGTCCTGTTATCCGGTTCATCCACTATAATACTACTATATTACCACTATATTGTTATTATTATATTTTATTGTTCTAAATTCATATGTTTTGGCAAAATTCATAATTTTTGTGAATCGTTCAACAAATACACAAAGCGAACTGAATGTGTAAACTGAGAGCCGGAAGTGATAATAGACACTAAACTCTGCTGTAAACCACATGTAAATAACTTCAAAGACAATATATATATATCATACAATATATAACATCATACACTACTTTATGAAATGAAGGATTTTCTAAATCAACTTAATAATTTTACTTTACTTTACTGTTCCCTTATAGCTACATAACTTAATGTATGGAAGTCCAAACACGCATAAAACAAATACAGGTTTCATTCTTCAACAGAAATGCTACTGAACAAACTCACTGTTTACTTTATAATAAACTATAAATGTCTCAAATCATGTCAAAAAAACAATTATTACCTAATAGTATCCAAATTTGTTTTAAGGGAAAGAAAGTCAAGAAGACTTCAGGTGAATTTGCTTGTTTAAAAAACTAATTTAAGAATTTAAAACTTAGTATTATAGTATTCTCTCCCATTTCTATAATGCATCATATTGTATTGTAACTGTTTTATGTATGTGTTGTTTTATTACTATTAATTATGTGTTTGATAGAAATACTGTATATCTTATATGTAACATGATGCATTTTTTATTATTAATAACTCAGATGTACTTCTGTTGCTGCCTTAATTACTATATTGTATATAGTTCCACATCATGGCTCCCTGATAAGCTTTACATACTTTTACTTAAATAAGGTTTATTTATTTTGTACTTGTAGTGGAGTATTATCACAGTGTGGTAAATATTCAGATACTTTACCTCAGTAAAAGTATTATTTTTACAACAATAATATTTTTATTTAAGTGAAGGATCTGACTATTTCTTCCACTAATGTTTTTCAATGGTGGAATATAACTACATTCATTCAAGTACTCTAGTACAAATGTGAGGTACTTTTCATGCAACTGTATACTTCTACTCCACTACATCTTAGAGGGAAATATTACTCCACAACATTTATCAGGCAGTTTTAGTTATTTTACAAAGTAAGATCTTTTTCACACACAACAAATGAAAAGTTTATAGAATATTATGTTTTGTTATAAATTAAACTACTTAACATTTTATACAAGTTCACCTGAATCAATTAGTCGATTAATCGATCAGCTTGACAGAAGATTTATTGGAAACTACTTTGATTATTTTGTTATTTTAACATTTCGTCGTTCCAGCTACTCAAATGTGAACATTTGCTGCTTTCCTTTTATTATTGTCAATAATTTATTGGTAAAACTGTCATAATTTTAATAAATCTCAGTGACTTACATTCCTGCCCTCTGCAATAAGACTTTACAATAAATCACTTCTGGCCAAATCAACCACTCAACTATAACCCTGTTACACTGTTGTTTGTTTGGTTACATCTTTGCACTATTGTTTTGTTAGTTAATTTAATATTATTATATTCTATTTATTGTATATATTGTACATTTTTATATTTAATAATTCTTTACTTGTATGTATAAATGCTGCTGTAGTGAAATAATTTACCCTTGCGGGATTAATAAAGTATCTATCTATCTATCTATTTATCTATATATCTATCTATATATAGATATATAGATAGATATATTTCTATATCTCTCTCTATATATATATATGTCTATATGACTATCTATCTATCTATCTATATATCTATCTATCTATCTATGTCTATATATATAACTATATATATATATATAATTATATATATATATATAACATAGTATTTTAAAGTGTAGTATTTGTACTAATGATCTAAATACTTCCTTCACTTCTGTTTAATAACAACATTAAACGTATGAAACATAAATACCCCCCTGCTATTGGACGAGCGTCACGTGACCGGAATCTCAAATCTCGCGATACTTGGCGGGCCTATAAATTACCACCGCGTGTCTCCTTCCGTCCTTTCTCTCTCTCTCTCCCGTTAGCGGTGAAGGTGCAACAGTAACTCGGTCGTCCCGAACCCGGGTTCATCCGACACCCTCACCAACCAAGCTGAACCCAGCTCAACCTACACAGCGGCAACATGCCTCCCAAATTCGACCCCAACGAGATTAAGATTGGTATGTTCTTTTCCGAGTCAACCTGGGTAGTAAGACCAGACTCTCTTTCAGAGCCAAGATGGAGTCGTTCTGTGCCGGCTGCCTCCGTGTCTGCCGGCCGCTGAACAGGCCGGAGAAAACGGTAAAGAAACGGGGGTGCGAGACGCGACAGAGGCCGGGGGAAATATGTCCGACTTGGTTTATGCATGTTTAAATGTGTTTTAATCAGGTGGAGATTGTTTATTTGTTGCGGGTTTTATTACAAATGTGGTTTCTGGGCCATGTGGGCCTGAGTGCTAGCTTAGCTAGTATAGCTATAGTTTAGCTAGCCTCGTGAATGTGACGTCATGTAGAAATGTATAGTCTAGATATTCATCTACTTTTACTTATTTGTTTAAAAAAAATTATATTTCTTATAATTTTGCTAATTTATTTAATTCCTTTAATTTTGAAGTTTGACAATTAATTTGGATCTAATGTTTAACCATTTTAATTATATTGATTTAAAAGGGTTTTTACAACGTTTAAATGAGTTCTGCAGGATACATCAATATTCGGAGTGTCTGTTACATCAAATTTTTTATTTCATATTCTTGTACAATGACTGTTTTGGAGTTACTTGCAACCAACAGCCCAACATGATTACATTCAATGGTGGAAAATGTATTTTGTTACACTTTATAGATGAAATAACAATAATTCCCCATTAAAAAAAATGGTTATTACTACTTAAAGTAACTTTTCATAGAACCTTGGCTTTTCAGCCCGGCCTCTGTGGCCCTCGGATATTGGACGAGCCGTCTGGTAGTCCTGTCCAGCCTCCCGCCACTATGCCTGTCTGTCAGAGTGACTGAGTGTAATCCAGTGGAGGCTCAGAGTGACCCGGCTTTAGGAAACAGGTCTGCCCGAGAACAATGGACAACTCTGTGCCGTAAAGTTTGGAACAATTAATTTAAGAAGTTTGAAAATGTGTTTTTTTTATACATCTTTAAACTATAGTGTACCTGGATTGTGTTTTGTTTTTAGTAATCAAGTGGTCGTCCACATGTACCGCATAAAGGGGAGCTTAAAATCCATATCATTGTCTTAACAGTTGAATTCACCCCATAACTAGTTATAAACATGTTTATCAAGGTATTTGCTGTTTCATGGTCCAGAAATATTTGACTCTGGAGATGAAGGTTCCAGTTGTGGATCTGTAGATCTTCACACTAAGATTTTATTTGAGGTGTGACATACAAATTTACACATGTAAAATCAGTTGTTGGGTTTTTGTCCATGTGTAAAATCAAGTGTCTCTTTGTCTTGCAGTGTACATGAGATGTACAGGAGGAGAAGTTGGAGCTACCTCAGCTCTGGCCCCCAAGATCGGACCTCTGGGTTTGGTGAGTGGATTAAAAATGTTGACAACTTTTAAAGAGATGAAACCCACCAGCCTCCCGCCACTATGCCTGTCTGTCAGAGTGACTGAGTGTAATCCAGTGGAGGCTCAGAGTGACCCGGCTTTAGGAAACAGGTCTGCCCGAAAACAATGGACAACTCTGTGCCGTAAAGTTTGGAACAATTAATTTACACAACAAGAACCGAGGCGCCCTTTTGTTGTTATCCTGGATTTATGTCTAAAATGAAAACTAGACATTTGTCAGGCAACTTTGTTGTTGTGAACGAAAACAGTTCAACAATCATAGTGTAAAAGTATTGTGTAAATAACAGGAGTGCTAGTTATGTTAGCAGCTAACTGCTAACCTACTGAGGTTCCATCATGTGTTCAAGCTCTGGTTGGTAAAAATTAACATGTAGTCTTGGTGAGAAACTTGAATAAATGCAACAGTTTCCACCATTTTATAAACTTCTAGCGCTAAGCAGCTTATAATACATTATTCAAACTACTCTCCAATTTAAATACAATGTCTTACACTCAAAGTTATATTTGCTTCCCTTCCTGCTGATCGGTTTCATCTTCTGATCCGCTCTGTTTTCTCTCATCAGTCTCCCAAGAAAGTTGGTGACGACATCGCCAAGGCAACCGGTGACTGGAAGGGCCTGAGGATCACCGTGCGGCTGACCATCCAGAACAGACAGGCAGTGGTAAGACGCGAAACCTCGTTAACTCCGTTAATACCGCGGCTTTGTGGCGTCGGCGGGATAATAACTCTCCCGTCTTGCTCCGCTTTCATTAGGTGGACGTCGTTCCCTCGGCCTCCGCTCTGATCATCAAGGCTCTGAAGGAGCCGCCTCGCGACAGGAAGAAGGTCAAGAACAGTAAGTCGCCCGTGACCTTTAGTGGAAATGTAGTTCATCAAGAATGAAGTGGATTTACCTGTATTTCTAAACCGCCCTAACTCTTTTTTTTTTTTTTTTATTCCTTTAGTCAAGCACAGTGGAAGTATCAGCTTCGATGAGATCGTGGGCGTTGCTCGCACCATGAGGGCTCGCTCCATCGCCAGAGAACTCTCCGGTAAGAACGACTTCTAGCCGTCTGGTAGTCCTGTCAGCCTCCCGCCACTATGCCTGTCTGTCAGAGTGACTGAGTGTAATCCAGTGGAGGCTCAGAGTGACCCGGCTTTAGGAAACAGGTCTGCCCGAAAACAATGGACAACTCTGTGCCGTAAAGTTTGGAACAATTAATTTAAGAAGTTTAAAATTGTATTTTTATACATCTTTAAGCTATAGTCCACCTGGCTTGTGTTTTGTTTGTAGTAATCCAGTGGTCCACATGTTCTCACATTGCTTTGTGTTTGTATTTATTTACATTTTGTCTCCATCTTCCCGCTCAGGAACCATCAAGGAGATTCTGGGTACCGCTCAGTCCGTCGGCTGCACCATCGATGGGCGTCCTCCCCACGACGTCATCGACGACATCAACAGTGGAAAAGTTGAGTGTCCATCAGAGTAAATGAATAATAAAATGTTCACAAACTGAACTCCTCGTGTGACTTGTCTTTTTAAATCCTTGTTTACCACAATATATAAACTGGTTATTGTATCACGAGATGAAGAAAAAATGGGAAATCAATAAAACAATGTTTAGTATTGCAACGCAGTAAATTATGCATTTGTACCAGAATATTTTGTGCTACTTCGATACTAAGCATGAATATGGCAGTAAATACTTATCCAGGGATGAAGTAACTTGTTTATCGGTGCTTTTAAAAATAGACTGACACGCAATGTAGTTAAAATTGGCTCCACTGTTCGCTTAAAGTACTGCTTACAGTTTCTAAGTAATGAGAATAAAAAGTATACTAAAGCAGATTCCTGCATAGTACTTTGAGACACATTACTTTAAGGAGTCTGGTTCCTCGGGTTCAGGGCCACATGACTGTCTTGAGTTTAAATTTAATAAATCAAGGCCCTCATGTGACTGATCCTCTTCTGGATCATGTAAATCCTTTAATACCTTTAACAGGAAAGATTAAAAGTTGGACGTGTTTCGTTCCATTATGGCCCTTCATCAGTAATGTAATACATCAGTATAACAAGTTTATGGGACACTGAGCAAAAATAATTGGTCATTTGACCTATAAAATAGTTCTGGACCTTTTTGAAGGAGGAAGATCAGAGAAAACTGGTTTTTTTTTTTGTTCAGTCATGAATCAGTTTTATACAAAATATTTATTGAAAACCTCAGCCAGTCATACAATTCTACAAAAGTATAAATGGTTCAAAAACTCAGACGGGAACAAACTACCTACTTCCACTGAACAGTTCCCTCCAGACACTCAGGTGTGACTTCCACACTATTCATCACATTTAGCTGTTGCATTCTGGGTATTTGTGTCTAGTATTTAGTCTAAAAGTATAAGTACACAGGAGAAAACACCTTGTCAGAGTACAATCCAAAAAACCCAACTGAGGTGCTTCATTTAAAACTAGTTGATTTAGAACCAAAAATTCAATCTTCTTAATCTTCAACCAAGAAGTTCTCAATTAAATCTACATTTTACCAACTACACAGAATAACCTCGTTTACGTCTATTTGATGTCTCAGACCACAAGTGGACCGCGTAAACGCTGATGTGTCCACCATGAGGACGTAATGAGGCCTCGGCTCTCCTTTTGTTCTCAAATCCAGTAAACTCACTTTGAAAATGTCAAAGGCCCATCGAGATATTAATTTCTGGCCGACTAAACAGCCGCCTCCCTCCAGGTTAAATTATGCGCGGGTTGATTTGCATATAGAGATGCATATGTGATCTGATCACGAGTCGTCGGCAGTCCACCTTTGATTTAAGGCGCGTGTTAATGTCAGGTGTCTTTTATTTTGTTCAACATTTGGGAACTTTTGTGTTCATATTTCTTACTTTCTGACGGCGTAACAAACTATCAAAACATTTCAACTAACTGGACTCGGGCCAAACTACTCTCCGTGTTCTCGCTCCTTCCTGAGTGTAATCAGTTACTTAACTTTATGCCGACGCCCACTAATTACTGTATCGTTTACTGTCAACAGTGTTTGTATCAAAAGGTGACGCAGATATATATACAAAGAAGAAGAAGATCAAATGGACCGAAGGTCAGGAAGTGCATGACGTAGTTCGACTTGTGGTTTGATTGTGCTGAAGGCAGCAGCTGCACGAAGAAGTTATTAATGTAACTCCTCCCCCCCACCCGCCCTCTTCTGAGCTCACCCGCTGCTCCGTGAAACAGGATGTTTTGATTCACGGCGGCTCTGTGATGACCGAGCGTCACTTGAACGCACCGCGTCCCCCCGGCCAGCGGCGGGGGGGAGGAGAAGGAGGAGGAGTTGCATTTCATCGTCCGCGCGCTTCGTCAGTTCTCCACCTCCTCCTCCTCCTCGCCGTCGTTCTCCACTTCAGGCTCCTCCTCCATGCGCTCCTCCTCCTCCTCTTCCTCCTCCCGGCTCTTGTCGTTCTCGGAGTCGGTCTTCTTCTCTTTGTCTTTGCGTTTCTGCTCGGAGACCTCCTTCTTGCCCTTCTGGCCCTTCTTGTACACTTGAGGAGGAACACAAGGAAACTTTAACACCCCCTCCACCTCCATCATCATCATCATCATCATCATCATGCTTCGTTTCACACGTTTAGAAATACAGATGTGTTTACATGTGTTTTGGATATCCAGTAATCACTTTGCATACAGCGTGTGAACAAATGGGAATTAACTGAGAATCCTGAGTTCATCCTTTACGTCAGTGGTCCCCAACCACCGGACCGGTACCGGCCCGTGGGTACCTTGGTACCGGTCCGTGGGTACCTTGGTACCGGGCCGCACAGAAAGAATGAATGAAAAAAATCTTTTGATTTATTATCACGGTTTGAAAGACGTTTTATTTTGAAAAATTACCGGATAAATCCGCCTGAAACTCTTGACACATGTCAAGAGGCTCGTCTCGGTCACGTGACACGTTACCCCAAAAATTAAGCCCACAAGCGAGTAAACATGAGTAAAAACAAAAAGGTCTTTCTTCTCTGGAAAGGGGAAAAGAACCAATGAGGAGACAGAAGAAGAAGAAGAAGAGCCTACGACGATCAAGAGTCTCACTCTGCATAATATGTGGCCATAATTCGGCGTAATGTTGAGTTGTATTTTTTTATGTACTTTATATTTGTTTTTATGCCGGTCGTATCATTTTATTACGTCATATTTAAATCGCCCACACCTTGAAGGCCGGTCCATGAAAATATTGTCTTACACGAAACCGGTCCGGGGGGTAAAAAAGGTTGATGGCCTCCGCTTTACCTCAGGTCATTACTTTCTATTTCTAACTCAGAGCATTTTGGTTTTTCAGAGAATGCTTGTAATAAAGAGTCTCACATTTAAGACTCAACACGTTTCACTCTGCATATTTAACCTGGTGCTTCTGTCACCTTCACGTCAAGTGTCAGATATTATACAGAAAGGACGCTGGATGGAAACGTGACTCCGGTATGATGTGTTAAATTATGTAACGCGGATTTCTTTAAATTCCAGTCAAAGTCGGGGACGGTTGAAGACTTTAGTTTGTGTCACACTTCTTTAGAACCCGGCCACTGACCTTCCAGAGCTTCTCTGAGCGGCTCCAGGAATCTCTCAAACTCCATTTCCTCCATCGCGGCCAAGACGTCTGCCGCGTTGAGAGTTTTCCGTTTGGCTTTCATGGCAAAGTTGTTCGCACTGCGGTGAGATAAACAGGAAGGAGAAAAGAAACTGTGTTCAACAGCCGGGGTTTCATTCACAAAAGGAGTTCCTGTGTGAACAGACGGCAGGTTGTTCTCACCAGGACGTGGCGTACAACACGAACACGCTGGCAGCCTGGGAGATGGCTCTCCTGGCTTCTTTAGACACGTTCACCCCATCTGGGAGCTGAGAGGACCACAAACGGGAAGGAGGAGTTACACTCACAGCTGGAGCAGTATAGACATACATACATACATATACATATACATATATATTTATATATATATATATATATATATATATATATATACATACATACATATATATATATATATATATATATACACACACATATATATATAT
>JACSYO010001344.1:260000-263606 GCA_016806645.1 Ophiodon elongatus | reverse complement strand
AGAACGAGGAGACAAACAAGTCGTAACAAAGGGATGTTTTCCCACAATGCAGTGCGTTAATTGTAATAACTAACGTGTGTGGAGGGAGAGTTGTTCTGAGGAGGTAACGATGCTCTTTAGGTCCTCTTTAGATCCTCTTTAGGTCCTCTTTAGATCCTCTTTAGGTCCTCTTTAGATCCTCTTTAGGTCCTCTTTAGATCCTCTTTAGATCCTCTTTAGGTCCTCTTTAGGTCCTCTTTAGATCCTCTTTAGGCCCTCTTTCGATCCTCTTTAGATGCTCTTTAGGTCCTCTTTAGGCCCTCTTTAGATCCTCTTTAGGCCCTCTTTCGATCCTCTTTAGATGCTCTTTAGGTCCTCTTTAGGCCCTTTTTAGATCCTCTTTAGGCCCTCTTTAGATCCTCTTTAGGCCCTCTTTAGATCCTCTTTAGGTCCTCTTTAGGTCCTCTTTAGATCCTCTTTAGGTCCTCTTTAGATCCTCTTTAGGTCCTCTTTAGGTCCTCTTTAGATCCTCTTTAGATCCTCTTTAGGTCCTCTTTAGATCTTCTTTAGGTCCTCTTTAGATCCTCTTTAGATCGTCTTTAGATCCTCTTTAGATCCTCTTTAGGTCCTCTTTAGATCCTCTTTAGATCCTCTTTAGATCCTCTTTAGATCCTCCTCACGGCTCCGGTGAGCTGCAGTCAGTCAGCAGGAAGCAGACTTTATTATATCGCCTCTCCGCCGGTGATTCTCTCTTGAAGTTTGCGAGGCTTCGTTTTGAGGAGAGCTGCAGCTTTTTATAGAGTTTTCTGTGGAATTTACACATCTGCCCCCAAAATGCAAGATACACGGAATCCATTCTGCCCAAAATATGATCTTATCTCCCGTTCAGGATCAGGAGCACGAATACATTTAATCAGAAAACACCGAACGAGCTTCAATTCAAGAGAATCGGAGAGGAAGAAACAAAGGTTATAGAGTGTGTGTGTGTGTGTGTGTGTGTGTGTGTGTGTGTGTGTGTGTGTGTGTGTGTGTGTGTGTGTGTGTGAGCAGGTGAACACATTCCTGTGCTGATTAAACCTCTCAGGATCTCGTCTCCTATGAAGGAGCTCTTTGTCTGCAGACATTCGGATAATGTTCAGAGAACGGCAGGAAGCTTAGGATGATAATACAAATAATAATATTATACAATATTATATATTAATAAAAATAGTAATAATAATAACAATTATTATTATTATTTTTTGATGATAATAATAAAAATATTATATTATATATTAATAAAAATAGTAATAATAATAACAATTATTATTATTATTTGATGATAATACTAAAAATCTAATATTATATATTAATAACAATAGTAATAATAATAATTAATATAATTATACAATAATTATTATTATTATAAATTGATAATAATTATAATATTTTGCTAATGAAAAACATTAATAATGAGGTAATAATAACTTCATGGTAAAATAATAATAATAATAAAAATTTGATAATAATAATAATAATCTGACAATAATAATATCTTGATAATAAGCATAATAATATTAATAAGGTAATGATATTAACTTAATGGTAAAATATTAATAATAATATTACTTATTAAGGAATGCTCTGTAGTTATATACATATATATATAACTGTTGTTTTTTATCAAACAAACAGGGTCAGAATGAAAATTAATCCTCAGTTAATACAGGAAACGTGTGTGATGCAAGAAAATATGTTATTGATTATGCACAAGAATCTAAAATGGATTAAAGGGGAAACTCCACCCCTTTTACTCATCAGAGCAGTTTCCTGAAGTCTAAAGTCACATTTCAGAAGCTGGAACCACAGAATTTTAGATATTTTTACTTTAAAACAAACGAAACAATACTTTGACCGTTGCTGAATAATCTTCTGTCACAAATGAACTAATTGTTTATTAATGTGTCCCGGAGGCAGAATTACATGTAACGAAAGCTCGACTCAAATGTTGGCTCAATAAGAGGCTCTGTAATAATAATAATAATAATAATGATGATGATGATGATGATGATGATGATGATGATGATGATGATAAGACCCAGAGGGGTCGGTGCGCTGTGCTCCGGTGGGCGTGGAGGTTCTGATCCACAGCTGGAGGGAAAAAACTTTCGCTTTGAAAAACCATAAATCTCAGCAGCTGGTGGAATAATCAGCAAAACACTGATCAACAAATATGTTGTGATGGTGAGGTCACGCGGGGCGACGTCACGGAGAGGGGTTAGTCAGGTCGGAGGTCAGTGGGTTGGGGGGGGGCGTGTGGAGGGGGGGGGGCCTTACCTTCTCAATGAGCAGGTGGAGCTGCTGGGTGACCTGCCAGCACGGATCCCCACGGACCGCCGTGAGGCTCTGCAGGGCTCCACCCGTCAGGCAGGAAACACTGCTCCTGGCAAATGTCTCCTTCATCTGGGGGGGGTCAAGGGAGAAGGGGGGGCAAGGGAGGAGGGGGGAGAAGGGGGGGGGGGGGCAAGAAGAGCATCAAAGAATGAGGACGAGTGTGTCTTTTGTGTCTTTTGTGTCTTTTGTGTCTTTTGAGGAAGGTTTTACTTTGGTTTCACTGATGTAAACTTCAGGGACACAAAGCACCTTCTACACCTTCTACACCTTCTACACCTTCTACACCTTCACCTTCTACACCTTCTACACCTTCTACACCTTCTACACCTTCACCTTCTACACCTTCTCCTCCTACACCTTCACCTTCTACACCATCTACACCTTCTCCTTCTACACCTTCACCTTCTACACCTTCTCCTCTCACCTTCACCTTCTACTCCTTCCCTCCTACACCTTCACTCTTTCTTCTACACCTTCTCCTCCTTCACCTTCCTTCTCACCTTCCCTCCTACACCTTCACTCTACACCCACCTTCTACACCTTCACCTTCTTCACCTTCACCTTCACCTTCTACACCTTCACCCTTCACCTCCACCTCCTACACCTTCACCTTCTTCACCTTCTACACCTCCTACACCTTCACCATCTACACCTTCTCCTTCTTCTCACCTTCTACCATCTACACTTACCTTCTTCACTTCACATTTTCACTTCACACCTTCTACCTTCTTCACCTCCTACACCTTCACCTTCTTCACCTTCTTCACCTTCTACACCTTCACCATCTACACCTTCACACCTCTCCTCCTACACCTCCTACACCTTCACCATCTACAACTTCTCCTTCTTCACCTTCTACACCTTCACACTACTCCTACACCTTCACCTTCTACACCTTCACCTTCTTCACCTCCTACACCTTCACCATCTACACCTTCTACATCTCCTACACCTTCACCATCTACACCTTCTACACCTTCACCTTCTTCACCTCCTACACCTTCACCATCTACACCTTCTACATCTCCTACACCTTCACCATCTACACCTTCTACACCTTCACCTTCTTCACCTCCTACACCTTCACCATCTACACCTTCTACATCTCCTACACCTTCACCATCTACACCTTCTACACCTTCACCTTCTTCACCTCCTACACCTTCACCATCTACACCTTCTACATCTCCTACACCTTCACCATCTACACCTTCTACACCTTCACCTTCTTCACCGCCTACACCTTCACCTTCT
>JACSYO010001344.1:247500-255000 GCA_016806645.1 Ophiodon elongatus | reverse complement strand
TGCCCATGTGATAGACAGGAAGTGACCATATGTGGACTGAGGAGGACGTAGAGACGCCGTATACGTCTCTAGTGTAGACCTGTCAATCACCTTGTAGCCCCGCCCCTAAAGCATCCCCTCTTTATGGTCTGTTTGACTCTAAATGGACCATAATTTACTAAATGAACATCATGCTGTATTGAAGAAGACTTGAAACTAGAGATTGAGACATAAACTCATGTTTACAATGTTTACTGAGGGAATAAATCAAGAGAGAAGTAGAGTCATTTTCTATAGACTTCTATACAACCAGAGGAGTCGCCCCCTGGTGGTCAGGAGAGAGAATGCAGCTTTAACACATGAAGCTTTGACTTCTATACAACCAGAGGAGTCGCCCCCTGGTGGTCAGGAGAGAGAATGCAGCTTTAACACATGAAGCTTTGACTTCTATACAACCAGAGGAGTCGCCCCCTGGTGGTCAGGAGAGAGAATGCAGCTCTAACACAGGAAGCATCGGCTTCCCTTCTCAGAACCGGAGGTGTCCGTCTGGACTGTTGATCCTCCAGCTCGTTTCCACGCATCGATGTTCATCAGCTGCTTGTTGTTTAAAAAGGGAACATTGCCTGCAGGCGTGCGTGGGCACGCTTTTAGAAGCCGGATTACATTTTTGGCGCACGTCATGTCGGCAACTTCAATTTTTAGTGCAGATCTTGAGCTCTGTTTCATAAATGAGGCAACAGGTACAAAGAGTGAGTCGAGCCGACCCGGGCAGTGGAAACCTCTCCTCCTCTCTGAGTGCTTACCAAGTAAAACACCCTCCTAACACACACACACACACACACACACACACACACACACACACACACTCACATTTTTCCCGTTTATTAGAAATAACAAAGTACCCAGAGCTGAACAATGTCACTGATATCTGGGTAGAGCACACACACACACACACACACACACACACACACACACACACACACACTTCAGGAAGGGAGAGGTGGGACGACCGAAGCGGCCAATGGGAACGCCACGAACCTCAGAGCTGACCAATGAGCAGACAGGAAACTTTTGGGGACTTTCCAAAGTTTCCAAGCTTCTTTTTTTCTTTTTTGGCTCCACTTGCTTTTTTGTCAGATTTTGTTTTGGAGGGGTTTTAGGTTGATTGTGTATGTGCGTGTGCGTGTGTGTGTGTGTGTGTGTGTGTGTGTGTGTGTGTGTGTGTGTGTGTGCAGCTTTAGCTTTACTACATGGCCAAAAGTATGTGGACGTCGAAGTCCATCCATCACTTTATTTATTTATCACATTGTTTGAGACTGAACCAGTTCTTGGTAGTTTTCATATAAAGTATAAAGTGTAAAGTTGTGTTGTTAAAGTATAAAATATAAAGTGTAAAGTGTGAAGTGTAAAGTATAAAGTATAAAGTGTAAAGTATTAAGTGTAAAATATAAAGTAGAAAGTGTAAAGTAGAAAGTAGAAAGTGTAAAGTATAAAGTATAAAGTGTAAAGTAGAAAGTAGAAAGTATAAAGTGTAAAGTATAAAGTATAAAGTATAAAGTGTAAAGTATAAAGTATAAAGTATAAAGTATAAAGTGTAAAGTATAAAGTATAAAGTGTAAAGTATAAAGTGTAAAGTATAAAGTATAAAGTGTAAAGTATAAAGTATAAAGTGTAAAGTATAAAGTATAAAGTAGTTAAAGTATAAAGTATAAAGTATAAAGTGTAAAGTATAAAGTCTAAAGTTAAAGTTAAAGTATAAAGTATAAAGTGTAAAGTGTAAAGTATAAAGTATAAAGTATAAAGTGTAAAGTATAAAGTATAAAGTGTAAAGTATAAAGTGTAAAGTATAAAGTATAAAGTATAAAGTATAAAGTGTAAAGTATAAAGTGTAAAGTGTAAAGTATAAAGTATAAAGTGTAAAGTATAAAGTATAAAGTGTAAAGTGTAAAGTATAAAGTATAAAGTGTAAAGTATAAAGTATAAAGTGTAAAGTATAAAGTATAAAGTGTAAAGTATAAAGTATAAAGTGTAAAGTGTAAAGTGTAAAGTATAAAGTATAAAGTATAAAGTGTAAAGTTAAAGTTAAAGTGTAAAGTATAAAGTATAAAGTGTAAAGTCTACAGACTGGATGTTTATTTGTTAGATTATGAATCTTTATTTATTTTGTCCCGCTGGATGTGATCTTCATGTTGAAAGGTTTGAATCAACTCCATACAAATGTTTTATTTCTTCTTTTAATGTCGGTCATTGGTGCTTTTTATACATATTTGTATCATGTATATACATATATATATATATATATATATATACACATATATAAATATATATATATATATACACCTATTAAAAGTATTTTTGTGTTATTTCTACTTCTGTGTATAAGTACATTAAGTCAAATTTCAGGTTTGTAATCTGCTTCTAAAACATTTGTCATATTTCTGGTGAATTTCTCTTAATATAAAAAAATATATATTCATATTCATATATATATAAAAATCCTGTATCTGTGATTAGCTCGTTGGGCTACCTACCCGTCTACCTGCCTGTCTGTTTACCTGTCTGTCTACCTACCTGTCTACCTACATGTGTACCTACCTGTCTTTTTACCTGTCTGTCTACATATCTCTCCACCTACCTACCTACATGTCTACCAACCTGTTTACCAACCTGTTTACCAATCTGTCTACCTGTCTGTCTACATTTCTGTCCAACTGCCTGTTTACCTACCTTTCCACTTACCTGTCTACCTGCCTGTCTACCTGTTTGTCTACCGACCTGTCTACCTACCTGTCTACCTGCCTGTCCCACCTGTTTACCTACCTGCCTGTCTACCTGTCTGTCTCTGTCCACCTGCCTCTTTACCTAACCTGTCTACCTCCCTACCTGCTTGTCTACCTGCCTGTCGGTCTACCTGCCTGTCTACCTGCCTGTCTACCTGCCTGTAGACAGACCTGTCTACCTACCTGTTTACCTGCCTGTAGACAGACCTGTCTACCTACCTGTAGACAGACCTGTCTACCTACCTGTTTACCTGCCTGTAGACAGACCTGTCTACCTGCCTGTAGACAGACCTGTCTACCTACCTGTCTACCTACCTGTCTACCTGCCTGTACACAGACCTGTCTACCTACCTGTCTACCTGCCTGTAGACAGACCTGTCTACCTACCTGTCTACCTGCCTGTAGACAGACCTGTCTACCTACCTGTCTACCTGCCTGTCTACCTACCTGTCTACCTGCCTGTAGACAGACCTGTCTACCTACCTGTCTACCTGCCTGTACACAGACCTGTCTACCTACCTGTCTACCTGCCTGTAGACAGACCTGTCTACCTACCTGTCTACCTGCCTGTCTACCTACCTGTCTACCTGCCTGTAGACAGACCTGTCTACCTACCTGTCTACCTGCCTGTAGACAGACCTGTCTACCTACCTGTCTACCTGCCTGTAGACAGACCTGTCTACCTACCTGTCTACCTGCCTGTCTACCTACCTGTCTACCTGCCTGTAGACAGACCTGTCTACCTACCTGTCTACCTGCCTGTAGACAGACCTGTCTACCTACCTGTCTACCTGCCTGTCTACCTACCTGTCTACCTGCCTGTCTACCTACCTGTCTACCTGCCTGTAGACAGACCTGTCTACCTGCCTGTCTACCTACCTGTCTACCTGCCTGTAGACAGACCTGTCTACCTGCCTGTCTACCTACCTGTCTACCTGCCTGTAGACAGACCTGTCTACCTACCTGTTTACCTGCCTGTAGACAGACCTGTCTACCTGCCTGTAGACAGACCTGTCTACCTACCTGTCTACCTACCTGTCTACCTGCCTGTACACAGACCTGTCTACCTACCTGTCTACCTGCCTGTAGACAGACCTGTCTACCTACCTGTCTACCTGCCTGTAGACAGACCTGTCTACCTACCTGTCTACCTGCCTGTCTACCTACCTGTCTACCTGCCTGTAGACAGACCTGTCTACCTACCTGTCTACCTGCCTGTACACAGACCTGTCTACCTACCTGTCTACCTGCCTGTAGACAGACCTGTCTACCTACCTGTCTACCTGCCTGTCTACCTACCTGTCTACCTGCCTGTAGACAGACCTGTCTACCTACCTGTCTACCTGCCTGTAGACAGACCTGTCTACCTACCTGTCTACCTGCCTGTCTACCTACCTGTCTACCTGCCTGTACACAGACCTGTCTACCTGCCTGTCTACCTACCTGTCTACCTGCCTGTAGACAGACCTGTCTACCTACCTATTTAACGTGTTCTTTCTGGTTTTCTCCAGATGACCAACCCGTATCGTTAACGTCTCTCACAGGAATAATAATGTATATTACGTATATACATATCATATGTATATACGTAATATACATATCGATGTATATTACGTATATATACATATCATATGTATATCACCTCCACCTGCGATCCAGACTGGAGCCCCGGAGCCGGGTCGGATCAGAACCCGGCAGCAGGTTCAACATCTGGAGGGAAGACGGCCGTTCACATGTGAGGCTCTCAGGGCTGTCCACAGACTTATGGCCCTGTGTGTGTGTGTGTGTGTGTGTGTGTGTGTGTGTGTGTGTGTGTGTGTGTGTGTGTGTGTGTGTGTGTGTGTGTGTGGTTTTGTGGCCATGCCTTTGTGTGTGTGTAACATGCAGAATGTGTCCTTGCGCAGTTTGAGGCCAACATTGTGGTTCTCTCTTCCTCCCTACCAATCCTTCTCTGTCCTCCCTCCCTCCCTCTCTCTCTCTCTCTCTCTCTCTCTCTCTCTCGTTCCCTTTCTAGCAGTCTCACCCTCCCTCCTTTTCTTTCTAAATTGCCTTCCACTCCCTTCTCTCTCTCATATGTCTCTCTCTCTCCCTCTCTGTCAGGAAGAAGTGAACAATATGACCTTTACTCTCAGCGATAACATTCTCCCTCATGAATTCCCCGCCGCTCCGACTTTCCTTTCACATTCTCACCGGTATGTTTTCGCTCCCGGCGCCTCTGTTTTTCTTAGAAATGATCACCCTGTGATTAACGAGCAGTGTGTGTGTGTGTGTGTGGGGGGAGGAGGGGTGAGGGGGGGGGGGTGAGGGGGGGTCAGGCCTCCACGGGGTCACACACACACACAAAGACATACGAAGTTCACACTGAGGGTCTCACTGCTTCTACCTTCTCACATGTGTCACCTGGTTTAATTAGAGTGTCTGCAAATGAGACACACACACACACACACAAACACACACACACACACACATGCACACAAACACACACACACACACACACACTCACACACACACAAACACACACAACACGACTTTGGTCATTTTAAAAGAGTTTATATGATGAAATAAACGCAACATGTGAGCACGTCTGGATTCTGTTAATTACATAATTACATAATTACATCACTGCATTTGTTTTTAATGACGACCACCTCGTTACAAACACCTCGTAAAACTTCCTGTGATCTTTGAGCGCTTTATTCATTTTAAATACATATAAAATATGCTCTTTTGTCATGTTCAGCTCCGCCTTCAACACCACCCTCCCCGGACAGGAAGCAGCATGTCTCCGCCTCTTCTCCCCGTACACCACCAGCACCTCCAGCCTCAAGCATCACCCCGTGTGACTCCTCCGTCGGCGCTGTGGAGTCCTCCGCTTCCTGGGCTCCACCATCACCCAGGACCTGAGCATCAGCTCCATCACCAGGAGGGCTCAGCAGAGGATGTTCAACCTGCCAAAGACCATGATGGTGCACTTCTACACCTCCATCACTGAGTCCAGGCGACGCCCCTCAGCCAGTTTGTCCGATTGACTTGAAATTTGACACACATGTCCATCTCCACCTCTCAGACCCCTAAGCTCCGCCTACTTAAATCTTCCACCATTTTGAATTATTTGAAAAACATATTCTTGCAAACTCCTCCTATAAGCTGAGTCCGATTCATACCACATTTGCTGTGGATCATTATTGGAGATATATAATCAACAGTTATCAAAAGGTTCTTGATATCTTATTGCATTCAAAAGATAGGGACAAATGAACTTCTTAGGGGCGTGGCATGTACATCAATACTTATAACTTCAAAACCATTAGGCCTAGTGTCAAGAAATGTGCAGTATATGTGCACATTGCATCCTGTAACATACTACAACATCTGTATGCCATTTAGAGACTAGGGGGCGCTACAGTAATTTGGACAATTTGGGCTTTTTTGTCATTTTTCACCGTTTTCAGCCTTTTTACTCTTACAAACTCCTCCTACAGAATTCATGCGATCGACTTCAAATTTGCTCAGGATGCTCTTTGGACCTTTGTGATGAAAACGTATCAAAATCGTAAATTGTTTCTCAACGACCTTGACGTGCCGTGGCGCCCATTTCACACCCATTCTGTGCGGTTCACTAGGTTAGAGAAAGTTGTTGTAACTCCAAGTTACATCATCTAATCCGCCCAGAATGTCTCATGCACGATGCAGTTGACCAGATTGACCTCAAATTGCATTGTCATGAATATTGTGAGTTTTCGTGAAACTCCGTTGCCGCGGCGACGCATTATTGCCACGTGAAATGAAGCTGATTGTTTAGTGGCTTAGGATGCTCAAAAACTCATGCAACTTTACACATGTGTCATAAGTGATGGAACTCCCAGTCCATTCAACAATGATTTTGCTTATTGTTTCTTCACCTTCACTTTGCAGAATGAAAATGGAAAATAATAGCGTATTCATAGATTCTGATACTCTCAATGAGGGAGAGGGAGTTGATGTGAATACAAGAATTTCTATGAGGAAATATTTTTGTGGAAAAACCAAGATTATTTTATTTATTATTTTATCTTATAAAATGTTGAGATGGAAGTCCTTGACCAAATGTCTTTAATTTAACTTACAAACTCTACTAACTATGAAAAATGTATGTGGGGTTCCTCTCAGTCTATTGGCTGATGGGGGCGGTTGCATCACCTCTGAGGACCTGGTCTTTGTCCGCTGTCCTTCTTATGATTGTCAGACTGAAGCAGACGAACTTGTCTAACTTAATAATCTAACTGTTTGATCCTTTTCCACAACTAACATCTCACATGGAGCGCTTCAACTTAAATATAAAAGTCTGGCAAGAAAAAGTAAAAGACCCTCCCCTGATCCCCCAGAATTTGTTTTATGAAATCTAATTTTAAGAAAACCACCCCCCTTCTCCTGCCCTTTCCCCACAAATAAGGAAGTAAGTAAAGTAGCTATAATCAATTTTATCATAAGAACAATCTGCCCCCACTTGGCCAAAAATAAATTAGTTATTATAGGTTTCGAGCTTTAAATGTCCTAGAAATCTGTTTGTGTATTTATTCTGTGAAACTGAAAACAAAAACAACAACAAACTGAAACTGTGAGTCATCTTCATTTTATTTAAACTGACAACATTGCACAAGAAGTCATATTTATTATCAT
Organism: Ophiodon elongatus; assembly: GCA_016806645.1. NCBI lineage: Eukaryota > Metazoa > Chordata > Actinopteri > Perciformes > Hexagrammidae > Ophiodon > Ophiodon elongatus. Next base: position 247,582 of record JACSYO010001344.1, on the reverse strand, counting down.
TGTTATGAGTTTTGTTAAAAGAATAGCATGGTATTACATTTGGCCCTTTGTTGTTATTCAATACAATGACTGTAGAATAATT
>JACSYO010001344.1:182500-242500 GCA_016806645.1 Ophiodon elongatus | reverse complement strand
TTTTTACTACATTTGCATATTAAACATAGAAAGTGTAGAAACTTGTGCGTATGTTTGGAGGTTAATGGCTCCCAGAAATCCACAAGTTAGGAATAAACTGACTGGAACCATTTCCCTTCACACTCTGAGAAATAAGGAACCCAAATGGGTTCTTAAAGGACGGCTAAGGTTCTAGCCGGAACCATTCGCTTCTGAAGAACCCTTTTTTTGTAGAAAGGTTTTTTCTTTGTGAGACTACGGGTTCCATTAAGAACCCTTTTCATCCAAAGAACCCTTTTTTGGAAGAAAGAGTTCTTCAGGGATTGTTGAAAGCATGTGTGATAAAAGGGAAGAACCCCAAAAACTGTGAGTGAGAACAAGGATTGTTTTGGTTTTAAGGGTTCTAGATGAAACCCGTGGAATATTAGAGGGTTCTCGATAGGACCCCCTGAGTGGGTTCTAGATGTAACCGCTGGAATATAAGGGGGTTGTCGGTAGAACCCCGAGTGGGTTCTAGACTTAACTGTTAAAATATAAAAGGGGTCTCTGTGGAACCCTCTGGGTGGGTTCTAGATGAAACCGTTGGAATATAAAGGGTTCTCTGTGGAAACCCCTGGGAGGGTTCTAGATGAAACCGTTGGAATATAAAGGGTTCTCTGTGGAAACCCCTGGGTGGGTTCTAGATGAAACTGTTGGAATATAAAGGGTTCTCTGCAGAACCCCCTGGGTGGGTTCTAGATGAAATCGTTGGAATATAAAGGGTTCTCTACAGAACCCCCTGGGTGGGTTCTAGATGAAACCCTTGGAATATAAGAGGATTTTAATTAGAACCCCCTGGATGGGTTCCAGATATAAACCGTTGGAATACAAATGGGTTCATGGTAGAACCCCCTGGGTAGCATCTTAGAAGGTGGAAAGGTTCTGGATAAAAAACCCAGAAAGGGTTCTCGGTGGAACCTTTACACCAGACACCGTTCTCTGAGAAAACCCATCTCCTACAGGGTTCTGGGTGGAACCTTTCACAGATGTTTCTAGGCATAACCACTTATGTTGCGTTCTCGGTAAAAACCTTCTGAAAGGGTTTCAGGCGAGAACCAGATAAAGAGTTCTTCTTTGAGAACAAACCGAAGAACCCTCTGTGGTTCTAGTCGGCACCTTGTTGTTTCTCAGAGTGTGAGGGGAGCCGAGAGCCGGCCTCTGGTTCATGTGTCGGTCCGGGCCCAAAGCCAGAGACCGAGTCCGGCTGACGCCCGCTGTCGTCAGTTCATTACACTAGTCTAGTCCAGCAGGGGCTCGGAGGGGGGCACTTCTCTCGTAGCAATGCAGTAATTCTCACATCATCATCATCGTCATCATCATCGTCATCATCATCATCATCATCATCATCATCATCAGTACAGTGGTCATCAGAGGGTGAAGTTACAGAGAGTCACATACTTTCAAACATACAATATTGCACAATCCAGTGAGTATACACAGCTGTGAACTCTGGCACACACACACACACACTTTTGTTTGTGTGTGTGTGTTTGTGTGTGTGTGTGTGTGTGTGTGTGTGTGAGAGCAGACTTTCTCAGTGTCTCAGTGCGTCTTAGAGGAATAAAAGATAAACGTCTGCGTGACCTTGACCTCTAAACGTAGAAGCTGGTTTTCAGCTTTCACACAAAGATACTGCAGGTTTTCTTTTATTGTGTTAAAAAGGACCAGATTTGACTTTTTAAATCCTTAATTAATTTCCCTGGAAATGGATTGATTGATTATTAAACAATACACAGATGAATAAGATAACGTTAAGCTGCTTTTAATATTTCCTAAATCAGATTTTTCTTTTGTACTATTGATGTTTATTATATTCTAAATAAAACACCATTACATTACTCATTGGTCTCAGTTCAGATTTGTTTTCTAGCTCCTGTTAACTTAATTATATTAATGCAAGCGTTTGTTTTATAATTTGATTGTCGTCCGTACTTGTGTGAGGAAACATTATTTAAAGATGTGTCGGGATCTTAAGACAACAGGAGCTCGAGCATTCTTACAATCAGCATTTCACCACATTTACTTTCTTTTCTTTTCCTTGCATGTTGTTTTAAATGTTTCCTCTGAGTCAGTCAATAATGTTTAATCGTGCAAAAGATAAAGTCAAAGATGAACTTGAGCCCCAGCGTGTTCCTTAAGTTAACATAAGTCTAACTTAAGTCATTTATGGAGTCACTTTCTTTGGTCACTTTTAAATCAAGATGTTTTGGTGTCGGGGTCATGTGACTCGGGTCACGTGACTCGGGTCACGTGACCCGGTTCATGTACTGGCTTTTAAAGACGTGTTTGAATAGAGAGCTGCAGGGATGTCGTGTTGGTCTATAGAGGAACTCCACCAGGTCACATGACTTCACGTCTCCACCACTGAGCTAAAGGAGGACTAGGCCCAGTCCCAGTGTCCCCCCTCAGGGACTCAAATCCTGAACCCTCAGGGAGTTCTTTTCCTCACGAGATGAGACGTCATTAAAATAATATATTTATGTGTTTTTGTCAAAAACAGCTTCAATAACAAAACGAAATGTTTGATGAATAAATCTTTTTAACATATATAATCTCTGCTTGCATTCCTCTGATTTCATGTCCCTTCTTTAGTCTTTAATGTTGTTGTAAATGTAATCTATCGGGCTGAACGCCCAGGTGCCGTCCTCTTTTTTTATCTTTTTTTTTTACGGCTCCATGCTTCTATTGATAACTGCTTGTTTACCGTAACATTGCTATGAATTGTGGGTAATTCCCTTGGGCAAAGTTTACATCTAATGCTGACTCACGGTACGGGTTCATAAAGGACTCAGAATGTCTGAGAGACTCGAACACTCAGCGATGTGACAGCGGGACAGAACTAAACCCTCAAACTCTGTGAGTCCGTGAGGGTGGAGATCGGGATCGGGCCCTAGTGTTCTAGTGAGGACGCTTAGTCGTCTCCTTCAGACTCTTTAGGATTCAGCAGAAGGTTTTATGTCGCGTTCGTCACAGATCTGATTTCAGACGTCGAACCAGAAACATGTTGACTTGCAGACGAGGAAACAGGAAACAGGAAGTGCAAACATGCCGACTCGTTTCTGGGTTCTAGGACTCGACCCTGCAGCTCTCTATGCAGATTGAGGCGAAAGGGATTTTGTCACATATCGGTAGGCGGCGAGTACGCGATGAGCCTTTGGATTATCTTGTCAAATGTCACATATCTTGCAGACGCTCCCAACCGAAGCAGCTGATTGTCAGGATGCAGTAGATCTGAACCCTTGTGGCCTTCTGGCCCCCAAACACGGATCGAAACACATTACCTCTCTGCAGAACCCCCGGGGAGCTCTCCGGTACCGGACCTTCTGCTCCGGTTCATCTTCGGTTCGGTTCCGCCTACAGGTTCTGGTCCAGCCAGCGGATGTAGTTGTTCATGCTCCTCCGTCCGACGCTGGACATCATCGGCGCGAACGCGAACACCATGCAGCCGTGGAACCCGTCCTCGTAGTGGTCGCTGGTCACCGCGACCCCGGCGTCCCGCAGGCGGCGGACGTACATCAGCCCGTCGTCCCTCAGCACGTCGAACTCGCACGTCATCACGTAGGCCTTCGGCGTCCCGCTCAGCGCGCCCTGCTCCGCCAGCAGCGGCGCCGCCCGGGCGTCCATCAGCTCCGGCACCGCGCCCATCACCAGCGGCGACCCCGTCTCCCTCACCACGGGCCGGAAGTGCTTCCTGCGCTCCGCCGGGAGCAGAGCGGTCCAGTCCAGCTTGGAGCGCGTGCCGGCGCCGATGGCCGGCTGGTCCAGGGAGCTGTGGTTGTTGGCGAGCAGGAGGGGCTCCAGGGAGGTGTCGGCGCCCAGGTACTGCAGCCAGAAACGGGCCATGATGGGCCGGTAGAGGATGGGCACCGCCCGGTTCTGCTGGTAGGACGGGGTGTAGAAGTCCAGCGCCTGCAGCACCGGGTAGATCAGAGCCTGGACCTTGAACCTCACCGGCAGAGAGTCATCGGAGCCGAGCTGTGGACACAAGCAGCTTTCAGACCACAGCCGATAGAGGTCTATAGAGGACCAGGACTAGACTGAGGTTTATAGAGGACCAGGACTAAACTGAGGTCTATAGAGGACCAGGACTAGACTGAGGTCTATAGAGGACCAGGACTAGACTGAAGTCTATAGAGGATCAGGACTAGACTGAGGTCTATAGAGGACCAGGACTAGACTGAGGTCTATAGAGGACCAGGACTAAACTGAAGTCTATAGAGGATCAGGACTAGACTGAGGTCTATAGAGGATCAGGACTAGACTGAGGTCTATAGAGGACCAGGACTAAACTGAAGTCTATAGAGGACCAGGACTAAACTGAGGTTATAGAGGACAGGACTAAACGGTTTGGGTGGTGTGGGTTTGGGGGTTGGTTTGGGGGTTGGGTATATAGAGGATCAGGACTAAACTGAGGTCATATAGAGGACCAGGACTAAACTGAGGTCTATAGAGGACCAGGACTACACTGAGACTGGTTCAGGATGCTGGTCTACCTCTTGAGCCACGGCGGCCGCCAGGTTGCCCCCGGCGCTGTCCCCGGACACACACAGCCTCTCCGGGTCGACGCCGTAGCGCTCCAGAACCGGAGCCGACAGGAAGGCCCGCGCCGCCGCCAACGCGTCGTGGTACTGATCCGGGAACACCGCCTCTGGAGCGAGACGGTAACTATAGCAACGGGACGGGAAGGCAACATTATGACGTTACGCGACGCTTTTGAAAACGTGTTGGTGCTGTGGAAATGAAACGGGACCACGAAATGAGAAAATTAAACCGGTTTGATTTAATTTCTTCCAGATTTCATGTCCCACCCCCCAAAGCATCTAAATTAAAAAATTCTGATGTTCGTAGATATTGTTTAGTAAAATGTAAACAATATTCTTACAGCTCAGATTATTCTTCACGTAATAAATAGTTAGAGAAATTGACAGAAAAGAAAATGAGCTTGACTGCCTGAACCCATTAAAGTAATTCATAAAATAAAAAAAATAAATGTAATTCTTCTTTTTTAGAAATGAATCTTTATTTTTTTTATTTTATTTTTTACAATAAAAACAAAAATAATCGGCTACCTTTGGACAGAAATTTGTTCTCAAATCTATTTTTGAATTATTTGGTGTCACATTAATAATATAAAATAAAATACCGACATCTGCAACATAAATGTATCCGTAATGTGACAGAACTCACTCGACCGACATGACGACAGAGTCCAGGTCCTCCGCCATCGTCCGACAGAGACGGTCGTACGATCGCATCCCTGTGAAGCAGGTAAGTGATGCTGATGTTATGTCAACGATGAAAGTATTATTTATATAATATATAATTCTATTTTTTAACACCAGAGAATTTTTTTTTTTAAATCCACACTCACGTCCGCTGCCGAGCGCCCACCCTCCGCCGTGGAAGTAAATGACTCCCCTCTTCAGCTGCCTCCCCCCCTTCGGCCGGAAGACCCGGGCGGGCACGCCGCCCAGCGAGGAGTCGGCCACGTGCACGGCGGAGCAGGAGCGAGCCTCCACCTCCTCCACCCAGGACACCACCCGGTTCAACAAGTGGACCCGGTGGCACACGCCCAGCGCGTGAGCCACGTCGCTCTGCAAGGGCAAACACACACACGGCAGTTAGAGGCAGTTAGAGGGAGTTGGAGGCAGTTGGAGGCAGTTGGAGGGAGTTGGAGGCAGTTAGAGGGAGTTGGAGGCAGTTGGAGGGAGTTGGAGGCAGTTAGAGGGAGTTGGGGGCAGTTAGAGGGAGTTGGGGGCAGTTAGAGGGAGTTGGGGGCAGTCAGAGGGAGTTGGGGGCAGTTAGAGGGAGTTGGGGGCAGTTAGAGGGAGTTGGGGGCAGTTAGAGGGAGTTGGGGGCAGTTAGAGGGAGTTGGAGGCAGTTAGAGGGAGTTGGGGGCAGTTAGAGGGAGTTGGAGGCAGTTAGAGGGAGTTGGGGGCAGTTAGAGGGAGTTGGAGGCAGTTAGAGGGAGTTGGGGGCAGTTAGAGGGAGTTGGGGGCAGTTAGAGGGAGTTGGGGGCAGTCAGAGGGAGTTGGAGGCAGTCAGAGGGAGTTGGGGGCAGTTAGAGGGAGTTGGGGGCAGTTAGAGGGAGTTGGAGGCAGTTAGAGGGAGTTGGGGGCAGTTAGAGGGAGTTGGAGGGGGTTAGAGGCAGTTGGAGGCAGTTGGAGGGAGTTGGAGGCAGTTATAGGGAGTTGGAGGCAGTTGGAGGGAGTTGGGGGCAGTTGGAGGGAGTTGGAGGCAGTTATAGGGAGTTGGAGGCAGTTGGAGGCAATTGGAGGGAGTTGGAGGGAGTTGGAGGGAGTTGGAGGGGGTTAGAGGCAGTTACAGTTACAGTTTTTTTTTTCAAATCAAATGTGATCTCACTCTGGAGCCTCTCCCTGACATTAATTTAAATGAGGTGGAAATATTCTCCGCAATTAAAAAGAAATAGAATAAAGTGGAAATATTCTACTTTCCATTAAAGAAAACATTAGAATAAAGTGGAAATATTCTCCTTTCTATTAAAATGCATGAGGATAAAGTGGAAAATGAACATCCCAGCAGGGCGTGGAAACCTGTCCTGCACGTTGAGGAGAAACTTGCATAACGTGTCACGGTTTGGGTGTGAACTAAAACATGCTGTGCTCAGCAGCGAGGTCAAAGGTCATATGTCGTTGCTCTGACCTGCTCATGGTTCATGAGATCATTAGTGGTCCATTGTGTTCTATGGTATTACACTACAGTACTGTGTACTTTATTTTACTTTGTGGGATATCCAACTGTACTCACATCTATTGTGTTCCATTGTACTCTCCTCTACTGTAGTATAGTATCGTATAGTACTGCATATTACAAGATATAGTCTGCTCTACTCTCTTCTACTATAGTGTGTTACAATGCAAAGTATTCTATTATAATCTACTATAATATAGTATGATACAGTATACAGTATTCTATTATAATCTACTATAATATAATATAGTATGATACAGTATATAGTATTCTATTATAATCTACTATAATATAGTATGTTACAGTATATTATATTATAGTCTACTATAATATAGTATGTCACAGTATATTCCATTCTAATCTACTATAATATAGTATGTTACAGTATATTATATTAGTCTAGTATAATATATTATGTTAGTTTATACTATTATAATCTACTATAATATAGTATGATACAGTATGTTATATTATAATATACAATCATAATATGTTACAGTATATTATAATATACTATAATATGGTGACCCACAGACATCAACCTGTCCTCCTGCAGCTCTCACCACCTGCATGAAGCTTATAGTATATTATAATATATTATAATATATTATAGTATATTATACTATAATAAGGTGACCCACAGACATCAACCTGTCCTCCTGCAGCTCTCACCGCCTGCATGAAGCTCCGGATCAGCGCGTCCAGCAGCATCAGCTTCCACGGCTCGCTCACGCCGCTCGGTAGCGGCAGGTAGACGTAGTAGGCGGCCGCCGACAGCAGCACGGCTCCGGCCAGACGGAGCCTCATCGCAGCGGAGTTTTCTCGCCTTCCCCTCCTACCTGAAGCCGACCGCGCACACAGGATCAAACTCTACCGGTTTGAAGGCGATCGGTGGCTGCGCTCGGCCAGGGAACGACGAAACGCGGAGGAATGACCCCGATTTCAAAATAAAAGCCGGGAGCCAAATGTGCGCTCGATAACTAAACCAACATGCGGAAATTATCTTATTTTGAAATCTTGTTTCCGGAAGTTGTGTAAGCCTTGCGTAATGCGGTTGCTGATGGGAAACGTAGTTTATTTTGGATATTAGAAATAAAAACCAATATAAATATGTATATGTATGAATATATTTTTATATTTAGAAAAACACAAATGAAAATGATGAGATTATTTTTCATATTATTAGTATTAATATTATTAATTGTATTTGTGTTATTATTATTAGTGTTATTTTAATTTTGAGAAAGATTGTTTAAATACATTTCACATTCATTTTATTTTCATTACTTGAATTACAACAATAGTAATTGTTCATCCTTCCTCGTTTTTATTTGTTAAATGTCCACCAAATATAACTATGTTTACAACTATTAAAGTCTTCGTGAATCCAATTTTGTATTAAATTCAAATGTATGAATGTACATTCAAAATGTATGTGTCTGACTTATTATGCATGTGTGTGAAACCCGATATGAGACTGATCTAGTCAAGCAGAAAGCATTATTTTACTGTTGATGATCTCACTTTCTTCTGCCCTCTTCTGGATGTTTACTGAAACAAATGTTTTAACTCATTATACATGAAGTATGGCTGCATTAACACAGTGATGAAGCTGAGCATCTTTTTCAATCATGTTCAGGAATGAACACAAAAAGCCTTTCCTGTTAACCATGATGCAGTGGTGGTTCCCGCCTGTCAGATAATTAGCCACACCTGCCTTCAACTGCTCTCACCTGTGTCCAGGTAATCAACGAGGTAAGATGGGTGATCTTAAAAATAAATCTCTTCAGCTGCTTCCTGTTTTCATTTTGGTTCAGTTGTGTGGTTTGACAGGAGCTGACAGAAGTGATTTTGCTGCTTCACTGTCCTGTAACTAACTGTGGCTGAAGCCATGGGGTTTCTGTTGAGGTACATTTTAAACATTATTCTGTTTAATTGTTTACATTGTTACACTCGTTAGTAAAGCATATTTACTCTGGGATGTCTTGTTTAGATGGTTTCTGTTGTCCTTGCTAGCTGTTGGAAGACATCAAGTGAGTGGTAAGTTCAGTCAAGTTGTGAAGTTGTTTACTTGGTGGTCTTCATGCACTAACATGTCTGCTCTACAGGTTTCAGTATTGGATCTGCTGAGAAGCATGGAGATAATGAAGTGCCGGTTGCAGGCTATCGACCACATTCGGATGGCTTTAAAACTGGAGACGGATCTTCATGGAGCACTAGGCTTCTTGGTGGTGGTGGTTCAACCTCTAATGCATATGAGGCAAGTAGCTACAACACACAAATAATTACGAGTTACCAGCCTGAAGCTGAAATTCAGCAACCACATGATCAGTCTGAGCCAAAAATCCAGTATTCATCAAATTATCCTCAACAGCCACAGGTAGCAGAGTCTGGGTATCAGCCCCAGCGGCAGATGCCCCAGGTTCGCCAGTGGCCCCAAAAGCCGAGCTATCCTCCCCAGCAGCAGCAGCAGCAGCAGCAGCAACTTGGCTATCCATCACAGCAGCAACAGCAGCAGCAACAGCAGCAGCAACTTGGCTATCCATCGCAGCAGCAGCAACAGCAGCAGCAACTTGGCTATCCATCGCAGCAGCAGCAGCAGCAACAGCAGCAACTTGGCTATCCATCGCAACAGCAGCAACTTGGCTATCCATCGCAGCAGCAACAGCAGCAACTTGGCTATCCATCGCAGCAGCAGCAGCAGCAGCAACTTGGCTATCCATCGCAGCAGCAGCAACAGCAGCAACTTGGCTATCCATCGCATCAGCAGCAACTTGGCTTTCCATCGCAGGAACAGCAACAGCAGCAACTTGGCTTTCCTGCCCAGCAGCAACCTGAATATCCTGCGCAACAGCAGCAGCAGCAGCAGCAGCAGCAGCAGCAGCAGCAGCAGCAACAGCAGCAGCAACAGCAGCAGCAACAGCAGCAGCAGCAGCAGCAGCAGCAACCCGGCTATCCTCCCCAGCAGCTACAGCTGCCCTGCTCAGCCGCCGGTGCCCAGGCAGCCTGGCCATCAGCCGCAGCCACCCCAGGTTCCCCGGCAGCCTGGCTGTCCACCCCATCCTGCCCAGCAGCAGCAGCAGCAGCAGCAGCAGCAGCAGCCTCCGCAGCCGCCACCTCCGCCGCAGCCGCCTCCGCAGCAGCAGGTGCCCCGGCAGCCTGGCTGTCCGCCCCAGGTGCCCCGGCATCCTGGCCGTCCTCCCCAGCAGCCGCCACAGCAGCAGGTGCCCCGGAAGCCTGGCCGTCCTCCCCAGCTGGTGCCCCGGCATCCTGGCCGTCCTCCCCAGCCGGTGCCCCGGCATCCTGGCCGTCCTCCCCAGCCGGTGCCCCGGCAGCCTGGCCGTCCTCTGCAGCAGGTGCCACAGCAGCCTGGCAATCCTGGCCGTCCTCATCCGCAGCAGCCGACCCCCAAGGTGCCCCCACATCCTGGCTGTCCTCCCCAGCAGCAGCAGCAGCAGCAGCCACCACCCCAGGTGCCCCGGCAGCCTGGCCATCCTGGCCGTCCTCCCCAGCAGCAGCTGCCGCCGCCCCAGGTGCCCCGGCAGCCTGGCCATCCTGGCCGTCCGCCCCAGCAGCAGCAGCAGCAGCTGCCCCAAGTGCCCCGGCATCCTGGCCCTCCTCTCCAGCAGCAGCTGCCGCCCCGGCAGTCTGGCCATCATCCTCCTCCGCAGCAGGTGCCCCAGCAGCCTGGCCATCATCTGCAGCAGCCGCGGCAGCCTGGCCATCTTCTCCCTCCCCAGCAGCAGGTGCCCCAGCCGCTTGGCCATCCTGGCCATCCTCCCCAGGTGCCCCGGCAGGTGCTCCAGCAGCCTGGCCATCCTGGCCGTCCTCCGCAGTAGCAGGTGCCCCAGCAGCCTCCCCAGGAGCCTGGCCCTCCTGGCCCTCCCCCTCCTCCGCAGCAGGTGCCCCGGCAGCCTGGCCCTCCTCCGCAGCAGCAGCCGCCCATCCCCCTCCGCAGCAGCCGCCACCCCAGGTGCCCCGGCAGACTGGCTATCCTTACCCGTAGCTGCCCCGGCAGGCTAGCTATTCTCTCCAGCAGCAGCTGGCTCAGGTGCCCCGGCAGGCTAGCTATTCTCTCCAGCAGCAGCTGGCTCAGGTGCCCCGGCAGGCAAGCTAGTCTTTGCAAGAAATCTGGTATTCATCAAGTTATTCTCCGACAGCAGCCCCCCGACCCAGAAGCCCTGCCTCCGGCAGCTGCAGAGACAGCAGGTGCGCCTCCGGCAGCTGCAGAGACAGCAGCCGCGCCTCTGGCGGCAGCCGCAGAGGCCCCGGCGGCCGCAGAGACGGCAGCAGCCGCGCCCCCGGCAGCCGCCGCGCCCCCGGCAGCCGCAGAGACAGCAGCCGCGCCCACGGCAGCCGCAGAGACAGCCGCTTTGCCTCCGGCAGCCGCCGCGCCTCCGGCAGAGGCGGCAGGTGCGCCTCCGGCAGCCAAGCTTCAATAATTATTCAACTTTTGCCCATGGAGCTCCCCAAATGGATGGTCTGTAAATTAACTCGGCAATATGATTTCAGGCGGTAAAATACTGACTTTCCTTCACCCCTTTTTTTTGTTTCAGGTATCGCAACACTGGAGGGTCTACAAAGACTGAGCCATCGCATTGACTTCAAATTAAAATAAACTCTCCCATGTATCCTGTAATCTCTTCAATGACTCTTTTTCTTTTAGACAACTGTAAAGTTTAGCATAAAGTAGTGATCTCACTGGCATGAACACAATGGATCCTGAGATGTCAGGTTTTGGGGTTGCAACCTAAAACCATTGGTGAGTTGGTTTGTGTTTCAGATGCACTTGGTGTATCAAACTTTGTTTTCGGCCTGTCCAGAACTACACTGTTGCAAACCCTAACCCTCAACCCACTCCAAAAAATGGACATGTAGGGTGTGACTATATAGTACTGATACAAAATACCCTTTGCATCTGTTTCAAAACATCAGCTATCTATTCCCAAAGGTTGCTAGGATGCTTGTATATTGGGCAAAATATTTTGCAACATGCAAACTTTGTTTAAAATGTAATATATAGTATTATGTAATACACTATTAATACAAAAGGCTGCAGGACAAACCTGGGGAACGTCTTTCTGAGGTCTTACACTCTAACTTCTGGAATTTCTCATGAATCCTGGTAGAAGCTGTGGACATGGGGACGGCCCTCCATTGTGGAAGCGGCTGCTAGGAGCCGTGGTCACAAGGTCATTGGTGCCTGTCGCTGCGGGAACCTGCTGGGAGACACCAGTAGTGAAGGAGTCCGTCAAGGCTTGGCTGGTCCACTAGTCTCCAAAAAAAGCAAAGAGGTACCGATTGGCCAGAAGGTTTGCAGTAGTTGCAAGGAAAAAACAGGTGTGGAGGTTCAGGGGGACTATGGAGAAGGACTTTTGGTTGCCCTCAAGGACGTTCTGGCAAACCATGAGACGACTTGGAAGAAAGCGGGCTGTGTTCAGCGAAGGAGAACTGCGGACCTGTAATGGTGGTGTCAAGCAGTGGAAATGGCACTTTTAGGAACTCCTGAACCCAACCAACAAGTCCTTCGTGGAGGAGGCAGAATCTGAAGAGTTGTCCCTATTCTTGCCTGAGGTTACTGAGGTAGTAAAAAAGCTTCTCGGCAGCAAGGTGCCAGGGGTGGATGAGATTAGCCATGAGATCCTGAAGGCTCTGGCCATCGTTGTCTTGGCTGGAACACATCTTAAGTGTTGTGTTGAGGGACGGTTCCTGTGGAGTGGCAGGCCGGGATGGTGGTTCCCATTTTCTAAAAGAGGGACCTGAAAGTGTGCTCCAATTATTATGGTATCCCACTGCCCAACTTTTACTGTTGGTCTTTCTTCTGGATGTTTACTGAAACAAATGTTTTAACTAATGATATATAAAGTCTGGCTGAATTAACACGGTGAAGCTGACTAGATACTCTTTCCTACTTTTATCAAATATCTACTTTAGCTTTCATTAATTATAAGCCACACCTGCCTTAAACTGCTCACACCTGTGTTGAGTTAATTAACAAGGTAAGATGATTGACTTGAAGAGCTCTTCAGTCACTTCCTGTTTTCAATCTGGTTCGATTGTGGGGTTTGGTAGGAGCTGAAAGAAGTGATTGTCATCAACATTCATGAGGTGCTTTGCATTGACCATTTATGGTTTAATGTCAGCGTGTGAGGCTGAACTAGCTGTGCATATTTACAGGTTGATTTGGGATTTATAAAAGGAAATTGCTGGGCAGATGCAAGATTATAAAAATCTAATATGTTTTGACGTCAATGCATATCCTCATTTGAACGTACAACATTTAGTGTGGATCCTATGCCCTGTTTTACAAATGAGACACCAGATACTTTTACTCTTACCTACTTTTATCAAATATCTACTTTGGCTATCACAACAATTTTTTTTCAATCATGTTCAGGAATAAAATGCAAAAAGTATTTGAACAAGCCTTTACTAGTAATAATGCAGTGGTTCCCTCTTGTCAGATAATTAGCCACACTTGCCATCAACTGCTCTCACCTGTGTCCAGTTGATCAACGAGATAAGATGGGTGATCTTAAAAATAGCTCTTCAGTGACTTCCTGTTGTCAGTCTCGTTCAGTTGTGTGGTTTGGTAGGAGCTGACAAGTGATTGAGTTTGCTGCTTCACTGGCCTATAACTGTAGCTGAAGCCATGGGGTTTCTTTTGAGGTACATTTTAAACGTTCTGTTTAATTGTTGAAATTGTTCCACACATCAGTAAAACATAGTAAGTCTGGGATGTCTTGTCTAGATGGTTTCTGTTGTCCTTGCTAGCTGTTGGAAGACATCGAGCGAGTGGTAAGTTTAGTCAAGTTGTGAAGTTACTTACTTGGTGGTCTTCATGCACTAACATGTCTGCTCTACAGGTTTCAGTATTGGATCTGCTGAGAAGCATGGAGATGCAGGCTATCGACCATATTCAAATGGCTTCAAAACTGGAGACAGATCTTCATGGAGCACTTTGCCTCTTGGTGGTGGTTACCAGCCTGAAGCTCAATCTCAGCAACCACATTATCAGTCTGTACCAGAAATCCAGTATTTGTCAAATTATTCTGAACAGCAACAGGTAGCAGAGTCTGGGTATCAGCCCCAGCGGCAGGAACCCCAGGTACCCAGGCAACCTAGCTATCCGCCTCAGGTGCCCCCGCAACCTAGCTATCCTCCCCAGCAAAAGCAGCAGCCCCAGGTGCCCCTGCAACCTGGCAATCCTCCCCGGCAACAGCAGCAGCCCCAGGTGCCCCCGCAACCTGGCAATCCTCCCCAGCAACAGCAGCAGCCCCAGGTGCCCCTGCAACCTGGCAATCCTCCCCAGCAACAGCAGCAGCTCCAGGTGCCCCCGCAACCTGGCAATCATCCCCAGCAGCAGCCCCAGCAACCTGGCAATCCTCCACAGCAGCCCCAGCAACCTGGCTATCCTACTCTGCAGCAGGTGCCCCAGCAACCTAGCTATCCTCCCCTGCATCATCAGCAGCCCCTGCAACCTGGCTATCCTCCCCAGCAGCAGCAGCAGCAGCAGCAGCAGCAACCTGGCTATCCTCCCCAGCAGCAGCAGCAGCAGCCCCCCCAGCAACCTGGCTATCCTCCCCAGCCCCAGCAACCTGGCTATCCTCCCCAGCCCCAGCAACCTGGCTATCCGCAGCAGCAGCAGCCCCAGCAACCTGGCTATCCGCAGCAGCCCCAGCAACCTGGCTATCTGCTGCAGCAGCAGCAGCCCCAGCAACCTGGCTATCCTCCCCAGCCCCAGCAACCTGGCTATCCTCCCCAGCCCCAGCAACCTGGCTATCCGCAGCAGCAACCTGGCTATCCGCAGCAGCAGCAGCCCCAGCAACCTGGCTATCCGCAGCAGCAGCAGCAGCCCCAGCAACCTGGCTATCCGCAGCAGCAGCAGCAGCCCCAGCAACCTGGCTATCCTCCCCAGCAGCAGCAGCAGCAGCCCCAGCAACCTGGCTATCCTCCCCAGCAGCAGCAGCAGCAGCCCCAGCAACCTGGCTATCCTCCCCAGCAGCAGCAGCAGCAGCCCCAGCAACCTGGCTATTCTCCCCAGCAGCAGCAGCCCCGGAAACCTGGCTATCCTATTCCGCAGCAGCCCCAGGTGCCCCAGCAACCTAGCTATCCTCCCCAGCAGCAGCAGCAGCAGCATCAGGTGCCCCAGCAACCTAGCTATCCTGCGCAGCAGCCCCACGTGCCACAGCAACCTAACTATCCTGGCCAGCAGCAGCCTCCCCCCCTGGTGCCCCAGCCACCTAGCTATCCTGTGCAGTTGCAGCAGCAGCCGCCCCCCCAGGTGCCACAGCAACCTAGCTATCCTGTGCAGCTGCAGCAGCAGCCTCCCCCCCAGGTGCCTCAGCCACCTAGCTATCCTGCTCAGCAGCATCAGCCGACGCCCCAGGTTTTCCAGCCACCTAGCTATCCTGCTCAGCAGCAGCCGTCGCCCCAGGTGCCCCAGCCATCTAGCTATCCTGCTCAGCAGCCGTCCCTGCCACCTAGCTATCCTGTGCAGCAGCAGCAGCCGCCCCCCCAGGTGCCACAGCAACCTAGCTATCCTGGCCAGCAGCAACAGCAGCAGCCTCCCCCCCAGGTGCCTCAGCCACCTAGCTATCCTGCTCAGCAGCATCAGCCGACGCCCCAGGTTTTCCAGCCACCTAGCTATCCTGCTCAGCAGCAGCCGTCGCCCCAGGTGCCCCAGCCATCTAGCTATCCTGCTCAGCAGCCGCCCCTGCCACCTAGCTATCCTGCGCAGCAGCGGCAGCCTCCCCAGGTGCCCCAGCCACCTAACTATCCTGCCCAGCAGCAGCCTCCCCAGGTGCCACAGCCACCTAGCTATCCTGGCCAGCAGCAGCCTCCCCAGGTGCCCCAGCAACTTAGCTATACTACGCAGTACCAGGCCCAGGTGCCCCAGCAACCAATCTATCCTGCCCAGCAGCAGCCACAGAGAAAGCAGGTGCCCCAGCAGCGACGTTATCCGCCCAAGCAGCCCCAATGGCCTTCCTACATGCCCCAGATGTCACGCTACCTGCCCAAGCATCCTCAATGGCCTTCCTACATGCCCCAGATGCCACGCAGGATTCCCCAGATGCCACGCTACCTGCCCAAGCAACCTCAGGTTTCTCAGCAGCCATACTAAAGTAACTATCCAACTTCTGCCCAGGGCACTCCACAAATGATTCAAATAGGTAAGCTGTGATCATGTCGTAGTACTAGCAATATTTTCATCATCGATGAGTAATCTGGCTAACTTGACTTTCTTCCAGGTACAGCGCCACTGGAGATCATGGTAACAACATTGAGGCCCTGGTGTAGCCGGAGAACAGATTATATATCTCGTCTGGCCTGGGAACGCCTCTGGGTTCCCCGGGAACAGCTAGAAAACTTTGCTGTGAAGAGGGACGTCTGAAATACCCTCTTAAACCTGCTGCCCCCGCAACCCGGCCCTGGAAAAACAGAAGAAAATGGACGGATAGACGGACGGACAACTTTAGTTACTTTTCAGATGACAGTTTAGTTTTTTTTATCCCCTTCCTGTCCAGTGAAAACCAAGTATCTCCGTATGTGTTTATGTTGAAAGTTTGTGATAAACTGAAGGCTGAAGTGTTCCTTTGTGTGACAAAATCCTCCTACTTCTTCAGCTAAATACATCATTTAAAAAGCCTCTTGAATCAGCAGGAAAATGCATAGTGTTTTGAAAGATGAGTGGTTCTCACAGGACACTGATGCTAAACATATTATGAATTTATAGAATAGGATTCATTGCTGTCGATTAAACTCTGAATACTTCTTCCACTGTTTTTCTATTTATTTTTTTATATATCCCTTACACAGAACACATATTACAGGTGACATCCTCCCCACTAGTGGTCACCCTGCTGTACATAATAAGCATTACACAACAGCTGATGAAGGCCAAAATACATTTTTGACACCTTGTTGCCCCAATTGGATTACAAAGGTCAACGTCTTGGCCAATCAGATGAATACGTTGAGCTGCAGAAGTATCTGTTCAGAAGCATTTTTTAATTAGCTGTAAAGTGAAACAGTTAACCGTAACAGCTCTAGAGAAACGTTGAAGACTTAAATTATCCAATTTAATTGAAAGTTGGAAAGTATGCGTTTGTTTGAGGTGCCCTTACATTTTTTTGTTTTTTTTTAAATACATGTCACAATTTACACTTGTAACATTAATTGTTCATCCCTCCTCTGTTTGTTTCCTCAATGTCCACCAAATATAATGAAAGTGTGTGAATCAAATAAAACTGTATATTCAAAGTTATAAAAGCCAGAAAACAAACATGCATTAGTCTAAATTATTATGTATGTGTGGAAAGGACTTTAACTTATTTGAGTAGAAAGCATTATTTTAGTGTTGATGAAGTCTGATCTGACTTTCTTCTGTCCTCTTCTGGATGTTTACTAAAAACAAATGTTTTAACTCATGATATATGAAGTATGACTGAATTAGCACAGTGATGAAGCTGACCAGATAATTTTACTCTTTCCTACTTTTATCAAATATCTCCTTTGGCTTTCACAATAATCTTTTTTTAATCATGTTCAGGAAATAAATGCAAAAAACCTTTGAACCAGCCCTTCCTAGTTAAAATAATGCAGTGGTTCCCTCTTGTCTGGTAATTAGCCACACCGGCCTTCAACTGCTCACACCTGTGTCCAGTTAATCAACAAGGTAAAACGGATGAGCTTAAAAATAGCTCCAGTGTGTTTTCAGTCACTTTCTGGTTTTCAGTCTGGTTCAGTTGTGTGGTTTGGTAGGAGCTGACAGAAGTGGCTGAGTTTGCTGCTTCACTGGCCTGTAACTGTGGCTGAAGCCATGGGGTTTCTCTTGAGGTAAGTTTTAAACATTATTTTGTTTAAAATGTTCCACTCATTAGTAAAGCATAGTAACTCTGGGATGTCTTGACTAGATGGTTTCTGTTGTCCTTGCTAGCTGTTGGAAGACATCAAGCGAGTGGTAAGTTTAGTCAAGTTGTGAAATTACTTACTTGGTGGTCTTCATGCACTAACATGTCTGCTCTACAGGTCTGAGTATTGGATCTGCTGAGAAGCATGGAGATAATGTAGTGCCAGTTGCAGGCTATCGACCATATTCAAGTGGCTTTAAAACTGGAGACGGATCTTCATGGGACACTAGGCTTCTTGGTCGTGGTGGTGGTTCAACCTCAAATGTATATGAGGCAAGTAGCTACAACTAATTACGAGTTACCAGCCTGAAGCTGAATCTCAGCAACCACATGATCAGTCTGTGCCAGAAATCCAGTATTCATCAAATTATCCTCAACAGCCACAGGTAGCAGCGTCTGGGTACCAGCCCCAGCGGAAGGTGCCCCAGGTTCCCCAGCAAGTTAGAGATCTTCCCCAGCGGCCTCCGGCGGTTCCCCAGCGGCCTCCGGCGGTTCCCCAGCGGCCTCCGGCGGTTCCCCAGCGGCCTCCGGCGGTTCCCCAGCGGAGGCCTCCGGCGGTTCCCCAGCGGCCTAGCTATCTTCCCCAGCGGCCTAGCATCTTCCCCAGCGGCCTAGCCATCTTCCCCAGCGGCCTAGCCATCTTCCCCAGCGGCCTAGCCATCTTCCCAGGCAGCCTCCAGGTTCCCCAGCGGGCTAGCCATCTTCCCAGGCAGCCTCCGAAGGTTCCCCAGCAGCCTAGCCAGGTACCCAGGCAGCCTCCGAAGGTTTCCCAGCGGCCTAGCCAGCTTCCCAGGCAGCCTCCGAAGGTTCCCCAGCGGGCTAGCCATCTTCCCAGGCAGCCTCCGAAGGTTCCCCAGCGGGCTAGCCATCTTCCCAGGCAGCCTCCGAAGGTTCCCCAGCAGCCTAGCCAGG
The DNA here is from genome assembly GCA_016806645.1 of Ophiodon elongatus. Lineage (NCBI taxonomy): Eukaryota > Metazoa > Chordata > Actinopteri > Perciformes > Hexagrammidae > Ophiodon > Ophiodon elongatus. The sequence goes on along the minus strand of JACSYO010001344.1, from coordinate 223,946 downwards.
TACCCAGGCAGCCTCCGAAGGTTTCCCAGCGGCCTAGCCAGCTTCCCAGGCAGCCTCCGAAGGTTCCCCAGCGGGCTAGCCATCTTCCCAGGCAGCCTCCGAAGATTCCCCAGGGGCCTCAGGCTCTTCCCCAGGGGCCTCGGGCTCTTCCCCAGGGGCCTCGGGCTCTTCCCCAGGGGCCTCGGGATCTTCCCCAGGGGCCTAGCTATCTTCCCCAGCAGCCCCCGCAGGTTCCCCAGCAGCCTAGCTATCTTCCCCAGCAGCCTCCAAAGGTTCCCCAGGGTCCTAGCCACCTTCCCCAGGGGCCTCCGGAAGTTGCCCAGGGGCCTAGCCACCTTCCCCAGGGGCCTCCGGAGGTTGCCCAGGGGCCTCCGGAGGTTGCCCAGGGGCCTAGCCACCTTCCCCAGGGGCCTCCGGAGGTTGCCCAGGGGCCTAGCCACCTTCCCCAGGGGCCTCCGGAGGTTGCCCAGGGGCCTAGCCACCTTCCCCAGGGGCCTCCGGAGGTTGCCCAGGGGCCTAGCCACCTTCCCCAGGGGCCTCCGGAGGTTGCCCAGGGGCCTAGCCACCTTCCCCAGGGGCCTCCGGAGGTTGCCCAGGGGCCTAGCCACCTTCCCCAGCGGACTCCGGAGGTTGCCCAGGGGCCTAGCCATCTTCCCCAGCAGCCTCCAGTTCTTCCCCAGGGGCCTCCAGTTCTTCCCCAGGGGCCTCCAGTTCTTCCCCAGGGGCCAAGCCTTCTTCCCCAGGGGCCAAGCCTTCTTCCCCAGGGGCCAAGCCTTCTTCCCCAGGGGCCAAGCCTTCTTCCCCAGGGGCCAAGCCTTCTTCCCCAGAGACCTCCGGAAGTTCCCCAGGGGCCTAGCCTTCTTCCCCAGAGGCCTCCGGAAGTTCCCCAGGGGCCTAGCCTTCTTCCCCAGAGGCCTAGCCTTCTTCCCCAGAGGCCTCCGGAAGTTCCCCAGGGGCCTAGCCTTCTTCCTCTGGGGTCTTCGGAAGTTCACCAGCAGCCCAGCCTTCCTCCCCGCTATTCTCCCCAGCAGCCGCCCCGCTATTCTCCCCAGCAGCCGCCCCGCTATTCTCCCCAGCAGCCGCCCCGCTATTCTCCCCAGCAGCCGCCCCGCTATTCTCCCCAGCAGCCGCCCCGCTATTCTCCCCAGCAGCCGCCCCGCTATTCTCCCCAGCAGCCGCCCCGCTATTCTCCCCAGCAGCCGCTCGCTATTCTCCCGGCAGCGCCTGCTATTTCAGCAGCCGCCTCGCTATTCTCCCCAGCAGCCGCCTCGCATTCTCAGCAGCAGCCTCTGCGTATTCTCCCAGCAGCGCTATGTTTTTTCAGCAGCGCCTCATATTCTCAGCAGCGCTTGCTATTTCTCCCCAGCAGCCGCCTCGCTTTTCCCCAGCAGCCGCCTCAGGCCCACCCCCCAGCAGCCGCCCGGCTATCACCCCAGCAGCAGCCCCCTGCTAGCCCACCCCAGCAGCTCTCACCCAGCAGCCCCGCTACACCCCAGCAGCCGCCCAGCTCACTCCCAGCAGCCGCCCCTGATTCTCACCCCAGCAGCCGCCAGTGCTCACCCCAGCAGCCGCCCGGCTACGCTCACCCCAGCAGCCGCCCCGCTATTCACCCCAGCAGCCGCCCCAGTATCTCCCAGCAGCCGCCCCGCTATTCACCCCAGCCGCCCATTCACCCCAGCAGCCCCGCTATTCACCGCCCCGCTATTCACCCCAGCAGCCGCCCCGCATTCACCCCAGCAGCCGCCCCTATTCACCCCCAGCAGCCGCCCACCCCAGCAGCCGCCCGCTATTCACCCCAGCAGCCGCCCCGCTATTCTCCCCAGCAGCCGCCCCGCTATTCACCCCAGCAGCCGCCCCGCTATTCACCCCAGCAGCCGCCCCGCTATTCACCCCAGCAGCCGCCCCGCTATTCACCCCAGCAGCCGCCCCGCTATTCACCCCAGCAGCCGCCCCGCTATTCACCCCAGCAGCCGCCCCGCTACAAGAATTATCCGACTTTTGCCCAAGGAGCTCCTCAAATGCACTCAAATGGTAAACTTCATAGTAACATTGGATATGGTCTTCAATCAAATCCAGAGCAGCAATGGGCAGGGTATGTAAATTATCTCTGCTCTAATTTCAGGATTTCAAATACTGATTCTCCTTAAATCCATTGTTTTGTGTTTCAGGCATCGTAACACTGGCGGTTCTGCGAGAACTGCTTTACACTGAGCCATTGCATTGACTTGTCAAATTAAAATAAACTCCTTTGTATCCTGTAATATCTTCAGTCTTTCTTTTAGATAACTGAAAGGTTTAGCATTAAGTAGTGATCTAACTCAGTGTTTTTCAACCTTTTTTGCGCCGCAGCACATTTTTTACAAAAAAAAAACCCGTGGCACATCAACAAAAAAAAAAGTTACAAAATGTCTGTCTTTCACAATGGCTTTGCAGGTAGTATTAATGTTTCTGCCACAGTGTGTGGGCTTCTTGATTTGGCCACTGTGGTATTTGTCTTCTTGATTTTGGTACATTGATCATGTATGTTTAATTGATGGATGTAAAACAGTACATGTAGGGACTTAGGACCCAGGGGGGGATTCAGGTGAGAAGGACAGCCTGGGGCAGAGCCGGTATCGGGGAGACAGCACGTGCAAGAAAGTTACAACTAAGAGCAGTTCTCACGTCTGTGTATTTAAAAACACGACAGACACCAGTTCAGCTACTAAAGAGCTTTGAGAGCTTTCTCAGACACATTTGTGGATTTCCTCAAGTTACCCGTTTCTCAGTTTGTGCGCAGGCGAACACAATAGTTCCTGTTAAGTGATGTTTCGTCTCGATGACGTCACAGCTTGCTTAGGCCCATGGCCCTGTTTGATAGCTTTTCCCCCACATACCAAGCATAATGGAATCGGTGCAGTCGGATCCCCGGTGAGTGAATTCAAACGAAAGAACTTTCACTGTACTGCCTCAAGCTCATTTTTTTTAAACCACCACTCGTTCTGGGCTTTTCATCTGGTAAGACGGTTGCCCAGTAGGTCAGTCTGCATTTTTCTTTTTGAAATATGTCTACATCGCCGTTCTTCACCACAACCTCTCCGCATTTAATTCTATTTTAAATTAACGTAATTATTGCGCTACCTACTGCCACCCACTGGCATGGAAGAGTATTTCATTACTAGGCCAGACACTATATTGCAGGCTCAGACGCTCAACAATGGCAAATAATTTGTGGCAACTAAATATTTTTTTGGACAGATTAAGTGAAATTGGCCTGTTTCCCACGGCACACCTGACGATCTCTTGCGGCACAGTGGTTGAAAATCACGTATCTAAGTGACCAGGGGTGTCATTTATAGAGCCCTGCGTAGGAACCCCCACTAAATGTTTACGTAAGTTTAGAGGAAAGGGAATGTCCCCCAAATGGTCAGTTTGCACAGGGTTTTATACCCTAATTGCACTTTTTCACCACGGTGATAAAGGTTTTGCCTACATCCCATTCAGACAATTGGGAACAAAATCTACAGTTTGGGGTGCCGAAGTGGGAGATCATGAGGGGGGGGACATTAACTTGTTTTTGACACCGACTGCCAAATGGGCCATTTGGGTATAACATTCAGTGGAAAACATGGAAATGGGTTCTGTTATCAACGTACGACGCCACGTTTGACCATGGCACGTCAGTTATGGTACCGGCTGCGCAGGCACTAACTCAAATTTCGGCCATTTGGCCTACATTAAGGAAACTGTGCCCTTTAGGACACTTTCTGCCATTTGGGTGAACAATTGGGAACATTTCTGCTAATTGGCCTACATGACCAACCCTGATCATTTGTATGCCATATGGCAGTTTCCTTAAAACAATCTGCCATTGGGATTACATTTGTACAGGAATGTCATGTAGGCCAATTGGCAGAAATGTTCCCAATTCACCCAAATCGCAGCCGGGCACAGTTTCCTTATACTTCAATCTGCCATTTGGACTAAATTTGAATGGGTTGGTCCTAACCCAATTGACAAATTGTCCCGCTGCCATTTGGGCCTGTTGGAAAAGTCACTTGAGTCAGTCCTTGTTGGGTCCCATTAAAATCTCTTCTAAATGACTTTTCATAAAAATTAGATAGTGGAAAAATTCTCCAGTCTGACCAGCTTTTGCAGAGTGTACGATTTGTCAACCCTGACACATCCTATTCTTGGTTTTTCTAACAATTTTTGTAGATTCTTTGGATGGGGTTAGGTCACATGACCTTATTGTAGGCCCCGTCCACAATGTGTCCAAAATCTCGGGTCCCTGGGACCAATACTAGAGATATTATGGCCATTTTTACATAGGTCAAAAAGAGGGAATATGGCTTCAATTTTGCCCATTGTGCCTGTTTTTGGGGACCTTAAATTGGAGCTATGCGCACCAAATTTTGGTCATTTAATATCCACAAGCCCTAAATCAGCGATTTTCAACCACTGTGCCGCGGCACACCAGTGTGCCATGAGAAATCGTCAGGTGTGCTGTGGGAAAATGTCCAATTTCACTTAATCGGTCCAAAAAAACATTATTTAGTTGCCGCAAATAATTTGCCATTGTTGAGCGTCTGAGCCTGCACTATAGTGTCTGGCCTAGTAATGAAATACTCTTCCAGGCCAGTGGGTGGCAGTAGGTAGCGCAATAATTACCTTGTTAATTTAAGATAGTAGAATTAAATGATGCGAGAGAGGTTGTGGTGAAGAACGGCGATGGAGAAATATTTAAAAAAAGAAAAATCCAGACTCTGAACTACTGGGCTCTGGGCAACCGTCTAACCAGAGGAAAAGCCCAGAACGAGTGGTATAAAAAAAACAAAAAAAACTGAAAGTTATCTTTCGTTTGGCTTCACTTTCACCGGGGACCCGACTGCACCGATTCCGTTATGCTTGGTGTGTGGCGAAAAGCTATCAAACAGCGCCGTGGTCCCAACGTCATCTCGAGACGAAACACCGTCACTTAGCAACAAGAACAGGAACTATTGTGTTTGCCTGCGCACAAACTGAGAAACGGGTAACTTGAGGAAATCCACAAATGTGTCTGAGAAAGCTCTCAAAGCTCTTTAGTAGCTGAGCTGGTGGCTGTCGTGTTTTTAAATACACATCAGACGTGAGAACAACTGCTCTTAGTTGTAACTTTATTCCACGTTCCGCGTGCTGTCTCCCCGATACCGACCCCTCCCTAGGTTGTCCTTCTCACCTGAATCCCCCCTGGGTCCTAAGTCCCTACATGTACTGTTTCTTACATCCATCAATTAAACATACATGAACATCAATGTACCAACATATATTTATAACAAATACCACAGTGGCCAAATCAAAAAGCCCACACACTGTGGCAGAAACATTAATACTACCTGCTGCAGAAACATTAATACTACCTACTGCAGAAACATTAATACTACCTGCAAAGCCATTGTGAACGAGATGCATTTTGTAACTTTTTTGGTTGTTGGTGTGCCGCGGGATTTCTTTATTGTAAAAAATGTGCCGCGACTCAAAAAAGGTTGAAAAACACTGCCCTAAATGTCCCAAATCATATCTGTAGAATGCCCATCCACCCATGGCAGCAAGGTGACAGGGGTAGATGACATTGACCATGAGATCCTGAAGGCTCTGGATATTGTGGGGTTGTCTTGGCTGGACGCTGGAAAGGAGGTGCTGACCGATTAGCAAACCTGAGATCCAGATGAGCAATGTGGATTCTGTCCTGACTGTATAACAGTGGACCAGCTCTTTATCTTGCAGTTCTGTTGGAGGGATCATGGAAGTTTGCCCATCGAGTCTATGGGTTTTGTGGACTTGGAAAAGGCCTACAACTGTGTCCCTTGGGGAGTCCTGTGAGGGGGTAACTGGGTCATCGACGAGCCATCCGGTCTTTGTGTTACCAAAATAAGAGCTGTGTCCGTCAAACACGTTTCCAGTGAGTGTTGGCCTCTGCCAGGTGTTGGTCCCTTGTCGACCATCCTATTTGGGATTTTCATGAACGGGATTTCAAGGCACATCCAGGAAGAGGAGTGTGTCCAGTTTGGGGTCCTGCTTTTTGCTGTTTTTCTTTTTAGAGAAACATGATTCTCGCAGGACAGCAATGCTGCAAACATATTATGATTTTATAGAATGATTCATTGCTCTAGATTAAACTCTGAATACTTCTTCCACCACAGTTTCTTCTATTTTTATCCCTGACACAGAACTCATATTAAAGGTGACATTCTCCCCGCAAGTGGGCACCCTGCTGTACATAATATGCATTACACAACAGCTGAAGAAGGCCCCAATTGGATTACAAAGATCAACGCCTTGGCCAATCAGAAGAATATATTGAGCTGCTATGGGCGGGACCAGAAGTAGCTGTTCAGACACTTTTGAAATTAGCTATTAAGGCCCAATCAAAATGTCCCTAAGGCCCTGAACCCTCAAGGACTGACTGATGTCACCTGGTAAATGGTTGAGTGTCAGAGACTGTAAGGGCTTGAAATGGTGTAAATACGAATGGTACACCACTTTTGCAAAAAATTATAAAATGTACAATTGTTTTACTCCCTGATTTGAACGTCTTCCAGGCTTTTTCCTCAAATAATTTGTCAAAACAGCTTCAATAACAAAATGAAATGTTTGAGGAATAAATCTGTGTAATACATATATATATTTATATATAAAAATTTAAAATCTCCATGGTTCCAATGTGACATTATACACGGGGTAACCAATGGAAGCATGGAGACGTAAAAAAAGTAAACAAAGAGGACGACACGTGTGTTGAGAAACATTAAGGATTAAATATGGAACATAGAAACACATGAAATCAGAGGATATTTATTTATTTATTCATCAAATATTTAATTTGGTCATTGAAGCTGTTTTGACAAAAACAAGTAAATAGATTATTTGAAATTACCTCTCATCTTGTGAGGAAACAGCCTGGAAGACATTCAAATCATGGAGGAAAAAGTACAAGTTAAATACAGCGGCCCAATCCTAGTGTCCCCCTAAGACCTCAAACCCTGAACCTTCAGGGACTCACTGACGTCACCTGTTACATGGTTGAGTGTGAGAGACTGTGAGTGCTTGAAATGGTGTAAATACTAATGGGACAGCACTTTGCTGCAACATATCACATTACCATGAAAACATTAAACAAATATGTACAATTGTGGGTATTTATTTTATGCTTTTTACTCGATGATTTGAACGTCTTGCAAGGCTCTTTCCTCACGAGATGAGAGGTAATTTCAAATAATCTATTTACTTGTTTTTGTCAAAAAATGAATATAATAATAATATAATAATAATAATAATATAATAATATAATCTCTGCTTGCATTCCTCGGATTTCATGTGTTTTTATGTTCCATCTTTAATCCTTAATGTTTCTGAGTACATATTATATAACAAGATGAAAAAGCATGTGTCGTCATCTTTGTTTACCTTTTTTTGTTTTTTTACGTCTCCATGCATCCACTGGTAACTGCGTGTTTAACGTCACATTGCAATGAATTGTGGGTAATTCCCTTGGGCAAAGTCTGCATCTAATGCTGACTTACGGAAAGGGTTCATAAAGGGCTCAAAATGTCTTCCAGAGACTCAAACACTCAACGATTTGACAATGGGACAGCCCTAAACCCTCACGGACTTAGCGAGAGCACGCCTCAAAGTCTGTGAGTCCGTGAGGGTGGAGATTGGCATTGGGCCTAATGCTGATTTACGGAAAGGGTTCATTAAGGGCTCAGAATGTCTGCGAGAGACTCAAACACTCAACGATTTGACAGTGGGAAAAAACTATACTCCGTCAGGGTGGAGATTGGGATTGGGCCTAAGTGAAACTGTTAGTTGCAGCAGCTCTTTAGAAACATTGAAAAAAATCTTTTACAAAACTTAAATGAACCAACATATTTGAAAATTCGAGAGTAGTTTGTTGAGGGTCCCCATTAATAATAATATTTATTATTATTATTATAACTTCAATATTCACAAGGAATGTTTTTAATACATTTCACATTAATTTATTTCTAAATGTATAATAACAGTAATTGTTCATCCCTCAGTTGTTTGATTCTTTAAATGTTTGTATGGCTGAATTAACACAGTGATGAAGCTGACAAGATACTTTCACTCTTTCCTACTTTTATCAAATATCTACTTTGGCTTTGACAATAATCTTTTTCAATCATGTTCAGGAAATAAATGCAAAAAACCTTTGAACCAGCCCTTCCTAGTTAAAATAATGCAGTGGTTCCCTCTTGTCTGGTAATTAGCCACACCGGCCTTCAACTGCTCACACCTGTGTCCAGTTAATCAACAAGGTAAAACGGGTGAGCTTAAAAATAGCTCCAGTGTGTTTTCAGTCACTTTCTGTTTTCAGTCTGGTTCAGTTGTGTGGTTTGGTAGGAGCAGACAGTTTGCTGCTTCACTGGCCTGTAACTGGCTGAAGCCATGGGGTTTCTCTTGAGGTAAGTTTTAAACACTATTCTGTTTAATTGTTCCACTCGTTAGAAAAGCATATTTACTCTGGGATGTCTTGTCTAGATGGTTTCTGTTGTCCTTGCTAGCTGTTGGAAGCCATCAAGCGAGTGGTAAGTTTAGTCAAGTTGTGAAGTTACTTACTTGGTGGTCTTCATGCACTAACATGTCTGTTCTACAGGTTTCAGTATTGGATCTGCTAAGAAGCATGGAGATAATAAAGTGCCAGTTGCAGGCTATCGAACACATTCAAGTGGCTTCAAAACTGGAGACGGATCTTCATGGTGCAATTGGCCACTTGGTGGAGGAGGTGGTTCAATCTCAAATACATATGAGGCAAGTAGCTACAATACACTTACAGGTTAACAGCCTGAAACTGAATCTCAGCAACCACATGATCAGTCTGCCAGAAATCCAGTATTCATCAAATTATCCTCAACAGCCAAAGGAAGCAGAGTCTGGGTATCAGCCCCAGCGACAGCAACCTCAGGTTCCCCAGCGGCCTAGCGATCCTCTCCCGCAGCAGCAGCAGCAGCAGCAGCAGCCGCCGCCGCAGCAACCTGACCATTCGCCCCAGCAGCAGCCCCAGTGGCCTAGCAATCAGCCACAGCAGCTGCCTCCCCAACAGCTGCAGCCAGGCCATCCGCAGAAGCCCCAGGGTCCCCAGCAGCCATTGCAGCAACCACCGGGTCCCCGGCAGCCTAGCTATCCTCAGCAGCAGCTGCCGCAGCAACCTCAGGTTCCCAAGTGGCCTAGCTATCCGCCGCAACAGCCACAGCCAGGCCAGCAGCCGGGCCAGGGTCCCCAGTGGCCTCGCTACTCTCTCCAGCTGCCTAAGCAATCCCAGCAGCCACCGCAGCAACCACCGGCTCCCGAGCAGTCTAGCTATCCTCCCCTGCCACAGCAACCTCAGGTTCCCGAGCAATCTAGCTATCCTCCCCCGCAGCGGCCGCCGCAGCAACCTGACCATCCGCCCCAGTGGCCTAGCTATCTGCCGCAGCAGCTGCCTGCCCAGCAGCAACAGCCAGGCCATCCGCCCCAGCAGCTGGGCCAGGGTCCCCAGCGGCCTCGCTACTCTCTCCACCTGCCTAAGCAATCCCAGGGTCCCCAGCAGCCACCGCAGCAGCCACAACCACCGGTTCCAGAGCAGCCTAGCTATCCTCCCCCGCAGCAGCCGCCGCAGCAACCTGACCATCCGCCCCAGTGGCCTAGCTATCTGCCGCAGCAGCTGCCTCCCCAGCAGCGGCTGCCGCAGCAACCTGACCATCCGCCCCAGTGGCCTAGCTATCCGCCGCAGCAGCTGCCTCGCTACTCTCTCCACCTTCCTAAGCAATCCCAGGGTCCCCAGCAGCCACCGCAGCAGCAACAACCACCGGTTCCAGAGCAGCCTAGCTATCCTCCCCTGCCGCAGCAACCTCAGGTTACCGAGCAGTCTAGCTATCCTCCCCCGCAGCGGCCGCCGCAGCAACCTGACAATCCGCCCCAGTGGCCTAGCTATCTGCCGCAGCAGCTGCCTCCTCAGCAGCAACAGCCACAGCCAGGCCATCCGCCCCAGCAGCCGGGCCAAGGTCCCCAACGGCCTCGCTACTCTCTCCACCTGCCTAAGCAATCCCAGGGTCCCCAGCAGCCACTGCAGCCAACACCGGTTCCCGAGCAGCCTAGCTATCCTCCCCCGCAGCGGCCGCCGCAGCAACCTGACAATCCGCCCCAGTGGCCTAGCTATCTGCCGCAGCAGCTGCCTCCTCAGCAGGAACAGCCACAGCCAGGCCATCCGCCCCAGCAGCCGGGCCAAGGTCCCCAACGGCCTCGCTACTCTCTCCACCTGCCTAAGCAATCCCAGGGTCCCCAGCAGCCACTGCAGCCAACACCGGTTCCCGAGCAGCCTAGCTATCCTCCCCCGCAGCGGCCGCCGCCGCAGCAGCTGCCTCCCCAGCAGCTACAGCCAGGCCATCTGCCCCAGCAGCTGGGCCAGGGTCCCCAGCAGCCACTGCAGCAGCCACCGGTTCCAGGGCAGCCTAGCTATCCTCCCCCGCCGCAGCAACCTGACCATCCGCCCCAGTGGCCTAGCTATCTGCCGCAGCAGCTGCCTCCCCAACAGCCACAGCCAGGCCATCCGCCCCAGCAGCCGAGCCAGGGTCCCCAGCAGCCACCGCAGCCTCAGGTTCCTGAGCAGTCTAGCTATCCTCCCCCACAGTGGCCGCCACAGCAACCTGACTATCCGCCCCAGTGGCTTAGCTATCCACCACAGCCAGGCCAGCAGCCGGGCCAAGGTCCCCAGCCTCCTCGGTACTCTCTCCACCTGCCTAAGCAATCCCAGGGTCCCCAGCAGCAACCGCAGCAACCACCGGTTTCTGAGCAGTCTAGCTATCCTCCCCCGCAGCGGCCGCCGCAGCAACCTGACCATCCGACCCAGTGGCCTAGCTATCAGCCACAGCCGCTGCCTCCCCAGCAGCAACAGCCAAGCCATCCGCCCCAGCAGCCGGGCCAGGGTCCCCAGCAGCCACCGCAGCAACCTCAGGTTCCCGAGCAGTCTAGCTATCCTCCCCAGCAGCCACAGCCTGGCCAACCGCCCCAGGGTCCCCAGCGGCCTAGGTATCCTCCCCAGCAGCAACCACAATGGCATTCCTACATGCACCAGATGCCACGCAGGATTCCTCATCCACATTATCAGCAGCAGCATAAGCTGCCGCCCAAATGGCCTTCCTACAAGCCATGCAGGATTCACCAGCAGCCACGCTACTTGCCCAAGCAGCCCCGTTGGCCTTCCCACATACCACGCAGGATTCCCGGGCAACCGCGCTACCTGCCCAGGCAGCCTCAATGTGTAAGCTGTGATGTCTTATATTGGCAAGATTTGAAGTAGCTGTTAGTAATCTGATACTAAACTTGTATTTCTTCCAGGATTAGCACCACTGGAAGTCATGGTAACAACATTGGGTATGGATATGAACTTAAATCAAATCCAGAGCAACAATTGTTAGAATATACACACTAAGTCAGCAATCTGAGATTCAGGCTTTGAAATACTGACTTTTCTTTCAATCCATTTTGTGTTTCAGGCATTGCAACAATAAGGATTATTTAAATACTGCCTCCAACTGAGCCATTGTTTTGACTTGTCAAATGAAAATAAACTCCTTTGTGTCTGTAATCTCTTCAATGAATCTTTCTTTTAGACCACTGAAGTGTAGCGTCTTAGTTTAGTGGTAATCAAACAGACTAGGTCGCAATTATAACGTTGCACAAAATGGGGCCTGAAAGAGGCGTATATCACTTTGCTCTAAAGTTGTCTATAAAAACACATTTGCCCAACTGTATGGAAACTAACTCATGTGTCTGAAAAATGTAGAGGTGCAGGTGGTGCCCCAGTAGCCATACTATAGTAATTATCCAAGGAGTTTCTCAAATAAATTAAAATGGGTGAACTGTGATCATCGAGTATATTTACTACTATATTGGTTGCATCAGTAGGTAAACAGTAACTTTGAGTTCTTCCAGGCACAGCACCACTCGGCACATATCTCCAGCTGTATTGTTGCAAACATCCGGTTTCAGCTAAACAAACTCTTTAACCCTTGTGTCGTGGTCATATTTTTGTTGTTCAGCCAGTGTTTGTGGGTCCAGACCTGCTGCATTTTGTAGTATTTAAATTCAACACAACCACTTTTGTTAAAAATACTCGTTTACTTCATCCAATTACTCAATATAAACGTTATATATGGTTTATTTGCTGCATGTGTTGCGTCCACGGAGTCATGTCCAGGACAACTCTCATTCCTTGATTTCTCTAAGGGGCTCCATCAGGCATCCCTGTGTAAGTTCCAAGCATATGAGGAAGTGGCATCACAGGCAGCCCAGATCTTTATACCATATTTTGCAGGTTTAGATGGTATCGCCTGCCTAAAGGGGCAGCGGCCCATAAATGGTGACTTTAGGCCCAGGGTTGTAAAACCGGAGGAGGCGGTGCACCCACTTGTCCCACACTGTCCTGATGGCAGATCGCTTGTCTCTGCCGTCGAGCTGCTCTGTAGTCTCGGTTATCAAAGCGGATAATCCTGGAAATGTCGAAGTTTTCCAGAGACATTGTTGCACGGAAAAGTTCTCTGCCAGTTTGTGCATCCCACAGAGATTCTGTGGATTCCCCTTTGGACCTGAAAACTCCAGCAAGGATAAGAACCCCAAAATAGGCATGTAATGTTTGGTCCATCTCCTTCTACCTCTCTCCAAAAACACGCCTTCCTTCTAAATTAGTGTAATCCAGAATAATTCTGGATTACACTGGATGGAATCTGGGATGAAAAGCTCAAAAGAAGACTTGATGTCCTGCACATGAGTAACTGCCATCCGTGTTGGCCCTGGTTGCATCCTTATTACATAAGTAGCCATGCGGGGGGGCTTATTTCTTGGGCAAGAAGACCATTCAATTTCACAATGTTTTGACATCCATATTTCTTCACTTGCTAGCTGATGATGGGCTTGTTCTGGTTCTGGGGCTGGTTGCTAACGGGCTGGTCCTGGGACTCGTCTTCGTTTTGGAACTAGCTGATGCTCAATCTCATCCTCTTCTTCAAAGTTACTGTCAGACTCTGAATTTTCAGAAACGTGATCCTCACATTCTGAAACCTCTTCCTCTGCATCGTCATCTAAAGCTTATCTCTCTTCCAAAATCAATTGGAGGCCCTCTGAGCAGAGCATCTTTTGGCCATCTTGACCAGTTGTGATAAGGAACCACACGGGCAAAGCTGTATTTATTGTGTCCCGCCCCCAATTTGCTGCTGGGATAGAGTATGAGCAAATAAAGATTGGTTCCCGCAAGACAGATGGTAAAATATGCGGGAAAGTGAGAGCCGACAGGTGTCGGTGCTTGAATCTTGAAACAATGTTGCAACCTTGTGCGTGAATGGCAGGTGCATACACACACACACACACACACACACACACGGAGGAGGAGGAAGGTCAAGGTTCACAGGACCTACATTTTCCACACTTTTATTAGCCCCGGTCCAGTGGACCCCTGTATGTAATATAAATGTGTATGGGGGGGTTGTACAGTGTGTGGTCATTGAAAATGTGTTCTGATATATGTTCTTCATATGTTTTTCATTCTTCTTATCAAATATCTACTTTGGCGTTCACAATAATCTGTTTTAATCATGTTCAGGGATGAAATGCAACCAGCCTTTCCTAGTTAAAGCAATGCAGTGGTTCCCTCTTGTCTGGTAATAAGCCACACCGGACTTCAACTGCTCACACCTGTGTCCAGTTAATAAACTAGGTAAGATGGGTGATCTTAAAAATAGCTCTCTTCAATCACTTCTGGTTTTCAGTCTGGTTCAGTTGTGTGGTTTGATAGGAGCTGATAGAAGTGGCTGAGTTTGCTGCTTCACTGGCCTGTGGCTGAAGCCATGGGGTTTCTGTTGAGGTAAGTTTTAAACATTATTCTGTTTAATTGTTTAAATTGTTCCACTCGTTAGAAAAGCATATTTACTCTGGGATGTCTTGTCTAGATGGTTTCTGTTGTCCTTGCTAGCTGTTGGAAGACATCAAGCGAGTGGTAAGTTTAGTCAAGTTGTGAAGTTGTTTACTTGGTGGTCTTCATGCACTAACATGTCTGCTCTACAGGTTTCAGTATTGGATCTGCTAAGAAGCATGGAGATAACAAAGTGCCAGTTGCAGGCTATCGACCATATTCAAATGGCTTCAAAACTGGAGACGGATCGTCATGGGGCACTAGAATTCTTGGTACTGGTGGTTCAAACTCAAATGCATATGAGGAAAATGGCTACAACACACTTACGAGTTACAAGCCTGAAGCTGAATCTCAGCAACCACATGATCAGTCTGAGCCAGAAATCCAGCATTCATCAAATTATCCTCAACAGCCACAGGTAGCAGAGTCTGGGTATCAGCCCCAGCGGCAGATGCCCCAGGTTCCCCAGAGGAGGCTGCCCCAGAAGCCGAGCTATCTTTCCCCGCAGCGGCAGCATCCCCAGGTGCCCCAGCAACTTGGCTATCCTGCGCAGCATGAACATGAGCATCAGCAGCAGCAGCAGCATGAGCATGAGCAGCAGCAGCAGCAGCAGCAGCATGAGCAGCAGCACGAGCAGCAGCATGAGCAGTGGCGACCTAGCTATCCCGCGCAGCAGCCACCTGGCTATCCTGCGCAGCAGCAGCAAATTGGCTATCCTGCGCAGCAGCAGCAGCAGCAGCAAACTGGCTATCCTGCGCAGCAGCAGCAGCAGCAAACTAGCTATCCTGCGCAGCAGCAGCAGCAGCAGCAGCAAACTGGCTATCCTGCGCAGCAGCAGCAAACTGGCTATCCTGCGCAGCAGCAGCAGCAGCAAACTGGCTATCCTGTGCAGCAGCAGCAGCAGCAGCAAACTGGCTATCCTGTGCAGCAGCAGCAGCAGCAAACTGGCTATCCTGCGCAGCAGCAGCAGCAGCAGCCGTCGCTGCCCCAGGTGCCCCAGGTGCCCCAGCCACAACTTGGCTATCCTGCCCAGTGGAAGCCCCAGCTGCGGCAGCCCCAGCCACCTAGCTATCCTGCCCAGCGGCAGCCCCAGCATCCGCCCCGGGTGCCCCTGCGGCCTAGCTATCCTCCTCCGCAGCGGCCCAGGGTGCCCCTGCGGACTAGTTATCCTCCTCCCCAGCAGAAACTATCCAACTTTGGCCCAAGGAGCTCCCCCAATGGATTCAAATAGTAATATTGGGTCTGGATATGGTATTCAATCAAAACCAGAGCAGCTATGGGCAGGGTATGTAAATTAACTCTGCAATCTGTGTTCAGGATTTCAAAATACTGATTTTTCTTCAATCCATTTTTTTTTTTTGTGTTTTCAAGCATTGCAACACTGGAGGTTCTACAAAGTCTGTTTCCAACTGAGCCATTGCATTGACTTGTCAACTCAAAATAAACTCCTTTTGTATCCTGTAATCTCTTCAATTAATCGGTTTCTTTTCGACAACTTTAAAGTTTAGCATCACATGGTGATCTCACTGACCGAATACAATGAATTTTAAGAATACAGGTACGGTTTCGGGGTTGGTAGTTAGACAGTGAAATGGAGGTAATAGTGCAGATAAAACAAATGCTTTTAATTTAATTACACATACTGATGCTGATAATACTATAGGTTTGATTGCAGGACATTTATTTATATTGTAGTATTTTCATTTAGTTGTGGACGTACTTTTATTGAAGCGTCTGAATTCTTCCATCAGTGTCTCTTAATTCATTGTAATGTCCCATTTTTATCCCTTTCAAAAAACTCATATCATACCAGGCTTGTTAGTTTGACTATTTAAAATTATTTTGCTGTTTGTTATTGACTTATGAAATTTTACATGTGCAATTATTAAATAAAAATAAAAAATAGCCGTTACAGGTCTTCAGAAACACTAAAAAAAGGTTGGACACATTCAATGATCTGACATATTTAATTATATGTTCCATCAGTGGCTCTTATTTCATTGTAATGTCCCATTTTTATCCCTTTTAAAATAACTAATATTACAGAAGACTTCCTGTCCACTAAGGGGCGCTCGGCTGTAGAGCACAAGCGTGACACAGCAGCTGAAGAAGCGTGAAAATAAATTATTGACACCTCGTTGCTCCAATTGGAACCCAGAGAGCGACCTCTCGGCCAATCAGATGAAGACATTTAAGTAGCGTGGGCGGGACCGGAAGTAGCCGTTCAGACGCCTTTTAAAACTCGCTATTGAGAGGAACAGTCGCGTATTCAGCCTCTGCTGCTTCCTGTGTGTTGAAGGTAGTTCTCTAACGCTTTCGCGGGTCTTTCCTGAGTGTCCTCACAGTCACGGTGACGCCGTCATGGGCGAGGTGGAGCTCTCCTGCCGCGCATACGTGAAGATGTACCTGCACGCATGTCTCTTTCCGCGCTGCAGCATCAACGGGCTGCTGCTGTCCTCCGGCTCGGCAGGGGGCGCTGTGTGCGTGACGGACTGTGTTCCGCTGCTGCACTCACACCTGCCCCTGGCCCCCATCAGCCAGCTGGCCCTCACCCAGGTAGGACACGAGCCTCAGGTGTGCTGGACTCCACTACCAGTAAAAGTATTGATGGAGGAAGTACTGAGCTCCTTTACTTCAGTAGAAGTACTGCTACTGGACTCTACTACAAGTAAAAGTATTGATGGAGGAAGTATTTGGGTCTTTAATTAAGTAGAAGTACTGCTACTGGACTCTACTACAAGTAAAAGTATTGATGGAGGAAGTACTTAGCTCCTTTACTTCAGCAGAAGTACTGCTACTGGACTACACTACAAGTAAAAGTATTGATGGAGGAAGTATTTGGGTCCTTTACTTCAGTAGTAATACTGCTACTGGACTACACTACTAGTAAAAGTATTGATGGAGGAAGTATTTGGGTCCTTTACTTCAGTAGAAGTACTGCTACTGGACTACACTACTAGTAAAATTATTGATAGGGAATATTTTTACCACAGTGTTCTACTAATATAATCTCATGTTTCTGGATTAATACTACTGCTGCATTTGAACTCTTTTATATCCTGTTAGTAGTTTAATCTGCAGCAATGTATTGTATTCCAGTTGCCTAATAATAATAATAATAATAATAATAATAATAATTAGGGATTCGTCTCCAAGTCTTTGCTCTTGCTTTGGAAGTCTCGCTCCCAGTTTTTTATTGGCGGTCTTTAAAGTGACGTCTCTGGTTTCAGGTGGACGTGTGGTGTTCACAGACGCAGCAAAGGATTGTGGGATACTATCAAGCCAACGCCTGCGTGTCAGATAGCAGGTGAGTTTTCCCGCTGGTGTTTATCCAAACGCCTACTTTTCATTTCTACTCTAGATCTGATTCCAGATGTAAAAGAACCTTTTTCTACCCGACAGCCCGACTCCGGGTGCCCTGAAGATCGCCGACAAGATCTCTGAGCAGTTCGACAACGCGGTCTTGTTAATGGTGAGAACCGCCTTCCCGTTACCTGCTGGCTCGTAGAGATGAGAAACAACATGGTTTCTCTCTTCACGTCAAACATTATACGTGTTTTTGTGTTTTTGCTCCACAGCTGGACGGCAGTAAGATGACTTCAGACTACCGGGTTCCTCCCATCGTCATGTACGAGCGCAAAGATTCAAGATGGATGCTCAAAGACAAACACACGTAGGTTTTTGTGACGGTCAGAGGGACATTCTGACGCCGCCGGGCTGTTTATGTTTTAGGGTTGAACGTGATATCTCCGGAAGGCCAGGACGGGAATTTCTTAAACTTTGGCACAAACGTCCACTTGAGGTGAAGGATGAGCTGGTTAGAAGTTAGTGGTGAAATTTCAGTTATCCGTTTCTGGCAAGTGTTGACCTCTGATTCTGAAAAGTGAAGTCAAAGCTTCATGTGTTAAAGCTGCATTCTCTCTCCTGACCACCAGGGGGCGACTCCTCTGGTTGTATAGAAGTCAAAGCTTCATGTGTTAAAGCTGCATTCTCTCTCCTGACCACCAGGGGGCGACTCCTCTGGTTGTATAGAAGTCAAAGCTTCATGTGTTAAAGCTGCATTCTCTCTCCTGACCACCAGGGGGCGACTCCTCTGGTTGTATAGAAGTCAAAGCTTCATGTGTTAAAGCTGCATTCTCTCTCCTGACCACCAGGGGGCGACTCCTCTGGTTGTATAGAAGTCTATAGAAAATGACTCTACTTCTCTCTTGATTTATTCCCTCAGTAAACATTGTAAACATGAGTTTATGTCTCAATCTCTAGTTTCAAGTCTTCTTCAATACAGCATGATGTTCATTTAGTAAATTATGGTCCATTTAGAGTCAAACAGACCATAAAGCAGGGGATGCTTTAGGGGGCGGGGCTACTCTACATCACTCCTCCTCAGTCCAAATATGGTGACTTCCTGTTCACTGGTTGCAAAAAAAACAACAAGATGGCAACAGACAAAACGCTGAGCTAGCGGCTTCAAAACGTCACGATGACGACGCCCACTTCTGATATATAGTCCGGTTTTTGGCCATAACTTATATGCTAATCATGACATTTAATAATTTAAACATATTTTTGCTTTTAGGTTTTTCCCCCCCAAATACTAATTCAATCATTTCTGCTACGTAACAAATGAGTCAATATCGTTATGATTTTTTTTTTTTTTTTTAAATAACCATGTGTGTGTTCAGGATCATGCTGAGGCAGTGGGAGGAGACTCAGGCGATCGCCGGTCAGATGCTGGAGTCCGGCGATCAGGCGCTGTTGGTGGACTTCGACAGCCACCTGGATGACATCACGAAGGACTGGACCAATCAGAAGCTGAACGCCAAGATCTCCGAGCTCGCCTCGCCGGCCAACGGGAACATCTAGACCGGTTTACCTTCGGAGCTTTTTACTACAAACACACCAGAGTCTCGGTCTATTTTTAATGCATTTTCATGACTGAATAGGTACATGCATAAATAACAACATATTTACAGCTTGATCCCCCCCCCGCCCCAGTGTGCCTTGTGCTCCAACAGCCCTCTGATTTAAAGGAAAAATCACCTTAAAATGACCGTTTAATACGTAATATAATGCACCTGTGGTATTGTTTTGGTCCCGTTTTGTCTTTTTAAGTTTTATTGTTATTACTATGTACTTAAGCTCCAGGAGGTGGACAAAATAACAAACCCCTTACAATACAAAAGTTCTGCTGTAAAAAAAACAAAAACTAATTTGTTGAAGCCCAAAATGTTTCAGGTGGATGACGGTTCATAATGAAGGTGGTGGAAAAGAAACTAAAAATTAATAAAATATTGAGGTAACGCCTCACCTCTACTTAACTGTATAGCATTTGTAAATAGTAAATAATGAATAAATGGATTATCACACTCTATGATGTCGTTATTTGTCAACCAGTGTAAAGAGCTAATATAATAAAACACAGATAATATAAAATGTCTTTGTTTTCACCACCTGAAGGCCTCATCATGAGCTTCAGCAGGACGTTAGCACTGAAATGTAGCATGTTTTGTTTTCTGATTCCTTACTCCCTTACTCCAGCAAAACATTACTAATAAAACAAAGAAAATGTCCTCGATGTCCCAGATTAATGATTTCTAACACTGAAGTTTGGATTTTTCCTTTAAGATCTCAAATCTTAACCTTCAACCCACGTTTTTTTAATAAATGTAGCGACTACAAAAGTCTCACATGAAGAATAACTAACTTAGCGTTTCATTAAAAAAACTTTTCTTTCTGCTCTACTGAACTAGTTTGTGTTAACTTCTATTGTATGATTCCCTTTATTTTACTGTAATGATAATATTTGGCGAATATAGGAGTTAAAGCCAGAGGATGAGGTTTATATAATGCTCTGGTATAAACACAAGTTCACGTCACATTTTCAACATTTCTGGGAAAAACAGTAAACAAGACGACCAGTTAGTTTAGTTTAGGAAATGTAAAAAATAAAAAACTTCAATTTGCATGTTTTTCCTTCCAAAACCTTAAGATATGACATAAAATATAAAATAAAAAATAAAAGCACAGATCCAGTTTGAGTAGCTGAAACGGGAGGATTTAAAAAGGGCTGCAGCTCCGGAGTCGTCTGCTCAGTGTTGGTTTACATGTAGTGCTTCCAGTACACTAGCTCGTCTCTACGATGACGTAATAAAGTGTTTTCATAAGTGCTCTAAGATTTGTTTTGTTCTAGCCGTCAGGGCCGGGCGATATGAAAAAAAAAAAAAAAAAACCTAGAGGCTCTTATTTTGAAAATTTTCTGAATTCAGACTGTAATAAAAAATTTTTTTTTAGAGAGACGATGCATTTAACGGTGATAAATATGTCGAAGTATCGCTCGGCCCTGGATGCTCTTATTTTGAAAGAATGGGTCGTCTCTTATTTTGGAATGGACAAAAGTGCTCAGGCGGTCGCCCCGCCGACGGCCTCGGGGTCGTCCGTCGGCACGGCGACCAGGTTCAGAGTTATTTCTCCCAGCGGAGACTCGCTGGCCAGCGACTGGAGGATGCTGATGGTCTTCAAGAGTTCCTGGACGTTCTGGACCTGCTGCTCCGCCCACGGGAAGCTGACCTACGGAGGACGAGAGGCGCCAACGTATTATTAATATTATTTTATTTCTTTACGTAAAAGTTTAGTTTCTGTGTGGCTTTACTTTCTGTTGCTGTGATATAAATAATATAAATAATATTTATTAAAATATTAACTGATTTCAACCGACTGATGTTTGACCGACAAACTTTTCCTTGAAATGCAAATAGTTTTAAGTCGGTCATAAAAAAAATTGAAAATAGTTTTAAATAATGAAAGTGTGAGTAATAATTAACACATATTTTTAAGTAAATAATATTTTTAAGTAATTAATTAACAATAGTTTGAGTATTTAATAATAGTTTTAAGTTATTAATGATTAACAATATTTTTTGATGAAGTAATGATTAATTAACAATAGTTTTTACTAAGTAATAATAGTTGTAATTAATTAATAATATTGACCTAAAGTATTAAGTAATTAATCATAGTTAAGTTAGTAATGATTAACAATAAGTAAGAAATAATGCAGTGCAAAACGTTTTCTTTCAAATAAATTTAGTTTTACAACTTAAAACTATTGTTAAATACTTAAAACTATTGTTAAGTATTTAATAATAGTTTAAAGTTAGTAATGATTAACAATAGTTTTTGACGAAGTAATGCTTAATTAACAATAGTTTAAGTATTTTATTAATTATTCTGATGGCTTTAAGCTTTATTCTATAATTCGTAACAGTTATTATTATTATTATTATTATTATTATTATTTGTAAACACAGATGAACCAGTGAGCGGCGTGGGGTCGAGTACACGTACATTTACCTGAACTATAATAAGTTTTTCGGCCGGGTCTTCGGCGTTGCTCAGCTCTTCTCCGAAACACAGCGTGACGCCGCACTGAGGGGGGTCGCCGCCATTCAGACGGAAGAGGTCAAGTTCTGAAAACAATAATAATAATTAAAAAAAAGAGTTAAATACATAATTAATTTAAAAAAAATGAAAATAATATAATAATAATAAAATATTTAAAATAATAATAATAAAAAAAGAGTTAAATAAATAATTAATTTAACAATAATTTCACTGTGCTGAGATTAGATGAGATTTGGTTTAATGGCGACATATCTTTTCAAACAAATTGTCACGTTTGAGGTTGGATTTTGGGTAAAGACGAGATATTCTGGTTATTATTATTATTATTATTGACGTCTATGTAATGCCAGAAAAAGCAAAAAAACCTCCCATTTTACAAAACTAACTCCTGAAATATATTTAATTATATATATCTGACAATTGAGAAGCTGAAACTAGAGAATGTTTGACATTGTTATATAAATACTAATAGATTCAATCAGTTTGCGGTAGAAATATTTGTATTAAATTATAAATAAATTGTTGTTTAAATAAAAATCCCCTGAATTAAATAAATAAATGTGAAATTATGAAATAAAAATTCCCTAAAATAAATAAATGTGGAATTATGAAATAGAAGTCCCCTTAGATAAATAAATAGAAAAAGACCCCTGAAATAATATGTGAATAAATGTGAAATTATTAAAGTCCCTGTAAATTAATAAATGTGAATTTACTAAATAAAAATCCCCTGAAGTGAATAAATAAATGTGAAATCATGAAATAAAAATACTCTGAAATAAACAAATAAATAATACTATATTTATTTATTTATATATTCATTGACGTGTGATAAACATTACGTTTATTATTGAAGTCACAGAAAGGACCTCAGACCTTTTAAATAAATCTCACGGGACCGTAACCTGGCCGCGTTCGCGTGGATGTCGCTGGATTTAATCCACTGAAATACGAAAGAGCGTCGTTTCCTCCCTGAACTCACGCTGCCTGAAGGCGTCTTTGCTGAAGAGCATCACCGGCTCCGTGTTCCTCTCCATCTTGTGCAGCGCGGCCCCGGCCCCGTGCGGCCCCGTCCAGAAGACCCGCCCCTGGCAGAACCGCTTGCCGTACACGCCCTGCCGCGTGGCGGTCAGCACCACGCCCCTCTCCATGAAGGGCAGCAGCGTGAGCAGCGCCTGGCGCTCCGGGCCGGCCGGCAGCGCGGCGGGTGGCTCCGGCAGCGGGACGCGCGGGAACCGGCCCTTCATGACCGCCGGCGCCGGCGGGGCGGGCGACACGGGCAGGTACATTATCCGGACGTCGCTGCTCTGGATCTGACGCCTCAGAACCTCGTGGCCTAGATAATGGACCACCATGTGGAAGGAGTCCTGGACTGGAGGGACACAAACAGAGATGGAGAGGGGGGCGGGGGGGCGGGGTCAGAAAACCTTTCAAAATAAAAGGTCGAGTAATGGAGTTGTCTTTTGTCGGGCGTTGCGCGCTAAACGCTTTTCTTTTTTAAAACAATCGTCAAAACTTCACCGTTCGTCGCAGCCAGAAACTGTAAAAACCGCCGTTATCGTCAGACTTTCATCTTTCCAACGGTCCTTGAACACATCGCGTGCGACGAACGCTTCCGCCAGACAAAGTAGCCAAAACAAAGCTTAACATCGTGATGTTTTATCGGCTGAGAGCAGAAACCGAAGCTCGGTCTGAGAAATTAGAAATTTCATTGTTTTCCAATTTTTTTGTCCAATAAATGATAAAAGATATTCTATTTTTTTATGATTTATGTCATAATAACTGAGTTATTCTACACTAAAGACGTCTTCTAGTTCTCGCTGCTTCTAGCCACGATGGTTCTCTTTCCAGAGAGGAGCAGGACTTTTATTTTGAAGTAAAAAACGAGACCACAGGGAGTAAAATGTGACCAAAAAAAGCCGCCCTGAAACCTTTCGGGGTTCAGTCTATTACCTCCAGCTGGAGCAGCGACGCTCTCCTCGATCCGCACGTCCAACTGGATCTCATCCACCACTGCAGACAGGGAGAGTCAGACGTTATAATAATAATAATAAAACAAATGAATACTGATAGAGCAGCTGGTTGTTCTGTGGGCAGATACACAGTATTGCGCAATCAAGAAAGCAGGTTACTGAATGTAACCCGGTCGCCGTGAATACTTCTTACACCAGGAATTGCGTTTCTCCACTTACTTTGGAAGCTTCACTTTTATTTAAATTGTAGCGGCGATACAATAATTTTAGTTATAGTTTCACGTTATTATTCTGAATACTTTCCGTCTGAACCAAAGCAAAAGGGAAGGTTTTTAAGTCACATGCGGTGGTTTGCGTCTAAAAATGGACGATAGAAGACGATAGAAGACGACTGTAGACGAGCGTCTCTCACGCTTATTCACCAAAGTATTACAACTCTTTGTCTGGAGGAAATGTACTGACCTAAAGTATTAAGTAATTAATCATAGTTAAGTTAGTAATGATTAACAATAAGTAAGAAACAGTGCAGTGCAAAAGGTTTTCTTTCAAATAAATTTAGTTTTACAAGTTAACAATAGTTTTAAGTATTTAATAATAGTTTTAAGTATTTAACAATAGTTTTAAGTATTTAACAATAGTTTTAAGTATTTAATAATAGTTTTAAGTATTTAACAATAGTTTTAAGTATTTAATAATAGTTTTAAGTATTTAACAATAGTTTTAAGTATTTAATGATTACTTACTTAAAAGTAGGTAATCATACTTACTTTATGATTAAACTAAGTATGATTACTTATGATTAGTAGATTAATACTATAATCCATCCATCCATCCATTATCCTCCGCTTTATCCGGGGTCGGGTCGCGGGGGCAGCAGGCCTAGCAGGCCGACCCAGGCTTCCCTCTCACCCGCAACACGTTCCAGCTCGTTCTGCGGGATCCCGAGGCGTTCCCAGGCCAGCTGGGAGATATAATCCCTCCAGCGTGTCCTGGGTCTTCCCCGGGGCCTCCTACCAGTTGGGCGTGCCTGGAAAACCTCTAACGGGAGGCGTCCACGAGGCATCCTGATCAGATGCCCGAACCACCTCAGCTGACTCCTTTCGATACGAAGGAGTAGCGCCTCAACTCCAAGTTCCCTCCGGATGTCCGAGCTCCTTACCCTATCTCCAAGGCTGAGCCCGGCCACCCTACGGAGAAAACTCATTTCGGCCGCTTGTATCCGAGACCTCGTTCTTTCGGTCACGACCCAGAGTTCGTGACCATAGGTGAGGGTCGGAACGTAGACCGCCCGGTAAATTGAGAGCTTCGCCTTCCGGCTCAGCTCCTCTTCACCAGACGGTCCGGTGCAGCGCCTGTTTTACTGCTGCAGCCGCACCGATCCGCCGGTCGATCTCCCGCTCCATCTTACCCTCCCTCGTGAACAAGACCCCGAGATACTTGAACTCCTTCGCTTGCGGCAGGCACTGCGTCCCCACCCGGAGGGAGCAATCCACCGGTTTCCGGCAGAGCACCATGGCCACGGATTTGGATGTGCTTACCCTCATCCCCGCCGCGTCACACTCGGCTGCAAATCGCCCCAGTGAATGCTGGAGGTCATGGTCCGAAGAGGCTAACAGGACCACATCATCTGCGAACAGCAGAGAGGTGATCCCGAGACCCCCGAACCCGACGTTCTCCTCCCCCCGGCTACGCCTAGATATCCTGTCCATGAAAGTCCCGAACAGGACCGGTGATAAAGGGCAGCCCTGGCGGAGGCCAACACCCACCGGGAACGCGTCTGACTTATTGCCGAGAATACGAACACAGCTCCTACTGCAGTCGTACAGAGATCGGATGGCCCGTTGTAACGGGTCCGGCACCCCATACTCCGCAGCACCCCCCACAAAAACCCCCGAGGGACCCGGTCGAAGGCCTTCTCCAAGTCCACAAAACACATGTAGACTGGTTGGGCAAACTCCCAGAGCCCCTCCAGTAGTCTTGCGAGGGTAAAGAGCTGGTCCACTGTTCCACGACCGGGACGGAATCCGCACTGCTCCTCTTGAATCCGAGGTTCGACAATCGGCCGGAGCCTCCTTTCCAGCACCCTGGCATACACTTTCCCCGGGAGGCTGAGTAGTGTGATACCCCGATAATTCGAGCACACTCTCCGGTCCCCCTTTTTGAAAATGGGAACCACCACCCCAGTCTGCCAGTCCATGGGCACTGTTCCTGACCCCCATCCGACATTGAAAAGGCGTGTCAGCCAAGACAGCCCAACAACGTCCAGCGCCTTCAGCATCTCAGGGCGGATCTCATCCACCCCGGCGCCTTGCCACCAAGGAGCTTATTGACTACCTTAGTGGCCTCTGCCAAGGATATGGATTCGACCCCCCCCAAGTCGTCAGGCGCTGCCTCCTCTCTAGAGGACATGTTGGCCGGGTTTGGGAGTTCCTCAAAGTGCTCTTTCCACCGCCCGACGATGTCCCCTGTCCGGGTCAGCAGTTCCCCCCCCGTGCTGAGCACAGCCTGGGGTAAGCCCTGCTTTCCCTTCCTGAGCCGTCGGATGGTTTGCCAGAACTTCCTTGAGGCCAACCGAAAGTCCTTCTCCATGGCCTCCCGAACTCCTCCCATGCCCGAGTTTTAGCGTCCGCGACCACCGCAGCTGCAGCCCTTTTGGCCTGCCGGTACCTCTCCGCTGTTTCAGGAGACCCCCGAGCCAACCAGGCCCGAAAGGTCTCCTTCTTCAGTTTGACGGCTTCCCTCACCCCCGGTGTCCACCACCGGGTTCTCGGGTTACCGCCACGACAGGCACCGGTGACCTTCCGACCACAGCTCCTAGCGGCCGCGTCCACAATAGAGGCTTTGAACATAGTCCACTCGGATTCCATGTCCCCAGCCTCCCTTGGGATGTGTGAGAAGTTCTTCCGGAGGTGGGAGTTGAAAACCTCCCGGACAGGATCCTCCGCCAGACGTTCCCAGTTCACCCTCACTACACGTTTGGGCTTGCCGGGTCCCTCCAGCAGATTCCCCTGCCATCTGATCCAACTCACCACCAGGTGGTGATCAGTTGACAGCTCTGCTCCTCTCTTCACCCGAGTGTCCAAGACATACGGCCGCAGATCAGATGAAACGATTACAAAGTCGATCATTGATCTACGGCCTAAGGTGTTCTGGTACCAGGCACACTTATGAGCCACCCTATGTTCGAACATGGTGTTCGTTATGGACAAACCGTGGCTAGCACAGAAGTCCAACAGCGAGACACCACTCGGGTTCAGATCAGGCAAGCCTTTCCTCCCAATCACCCCCCGCCAGGTTTCTCTGTCGTTGCCCACGTGAGCGTTGAAGTCTCCCAGGAGAACTATGGAGTCAGCAGGAGGCGCCCTTTCCAGGACCCCTCCCACCGACTCCAAGAAGGTCGGATACTCTGAACTGCTGTTCGGTGCATAGGCACAAACAACAGTCAGAGCCTTACTCCCCACAACCCGCAGGCGCAGGGAGACGACCCTCTCGCTCCCCGGGTAGAACTCCAACACGGCGGCGCTCAGCCAGGGACTCGTGAGTATCCCCACTCCCGCCCGGCGCCTCTCACCCTGGGCAACTCCAGAAAAGGACAAAGTCCAACCTTTCTCCAGGAGCTTGGTTCCAGAGCCAGTGCTGTGCGTGGAGGTGAGGCCAACTATATCTAGCTGGTACCGCTCCACCTCCCGCACCAGCTCCGGCTCTTTTCCCGCTAGCGAGGTGACGTTCCACGTCCCTAGAGCTAGTCTATGCCGCCGGCGATCAGCTCGCCCAGGCCCCCTGCCCGGCCTGCCGCCCGGTCCACATAGCACCCGACCCCGATGCTTATCCCTGCGGGTGGTGGGTCCACAGGGTAGCTGCTCCATGATGTTTCTTCGGGCTGAGCCCGACCGGGCCCCATGGGCGAAGGCCCGGCCACCAGATGCTCGCCTACGAGCTCCCCTCCCGGGTCTGGCTCCGGGAGGGTGCCCCGGTTTCCTGGTCCGGGCGAGGTGGCCTTAGTCCGTGTGCTGCTAATCATCGGGGTTTTTGAACCGCTCTTAGTCTGGACTCTCCCCTGCGACCTGTTTGTCTTGGGAGACCCTACCAGGGGCTGATGCCCCAGACAACATAGCTCCCAGGATCACTGAGCCACTCAAACTCCTCCACCACGTTAAGGTAGCGATTCACGGAGGAGTAGATTAATACTATAATTTATAGTATTAATCTACTATAGATTATAGTAGATTAATAATCTACTATAGTAGAATATTAATGTAATTATAGCATCTTATTAATTATTCTGATGGTGTTTGACTTTCAAACTCTCGTGTTCATAATAGTTATTATTATTATTATTATTATTATTATTATTATTTTTAAACACAGAAATGAACCAGTGGGGTCGAGTACACGTACATTTACCTGAACGATAATAAATTCAGTGGAGTATTAATCTACTAATATTGATTAGTAGATTAATACTATAATCTATAGTATTAATCCACTACAGATTATAGTAGATTAATAATCCCTTTGTCTGGAGGAAATGTAGAACTTCAGGTTGTAGTTTCACTCACCGCCTCGCTGCACGGCGGCGGGTTCCTCCGTCGGGGCGTCGCTCCACAGCAGGACCTGCTCCGCACACTGACGGCCACACAGTTATTTTTAATCTCACTATCGAAAGTCAAAACAATACAAAATAAATACAATGTGCCTCATGAAATAAAATAAATAGTATTATTTTTTGTTTATCTCAGGGGATTTTTATTTAATAAATCCACATTTATTTATTTATTTCAGGGGACTTTCATTTCATAATTCCACATTTATTTATTTCAAGGGACCTTTATTTCATAATTTCACATTTATTTATTTATTTCAGGGGATTTTTATTTAATAAATCCATATTTATTAATTTACGGGGAGCTTATTAATTCCACATTCATTCACTTATTATTTCAGGGGTCTTTTATTTATTTATATTTATTTATTTCAGGGGATTTTTATTTCATAATTCCACATTTATTTATTTCAGGGGATTTTTATTTCATAATTCCTAATTTATTTATTTATTTCAGGAGTTTTTTATTTAATAATTCCAAATTTATTTATTTATTTAAGGGGACTTTTGATTCATAATTCCACATTTATTTAAGGGGACTTTTGATTCATAATTCCACATTTATTTATTTAAGGGGGTTTCTATTTAATAATTCCACATTTATTCATTTATTTCAGGGGACTTTTATTTCATAATTCCACATTTATTAATTTATTTCAGGAAAATTTTATTTAATAATTCCTCATTTATTTATTTCATAAGCATATTTATGTATTTATTAATGTATTTCTTGTAAATTCTTAATCTGTGAAGTGACTCCAGCTGTCAGATAAATACAGAGCAGTAAAAAGTACAACATGTCTGAGATGCGTAGTAGAAGTACAACGTCCTCACCAGCTGTGAGCCGACCTCCTCCGTCTTTATCCGCTTGACATCATCCACGTCGCTGCTCTCCGATTCGCTGCTGCTCCTCCTCCTCTTCCTCTTCGGCCTCTTGCCGGCCTTCACCTTGGGTTTCTTCTCGGGAACCGCACCTGAACGGAGAACGGAGAACGCAGAACTTTAAACGTGTGGCCGATAGAAAAAAAAGCACGAAACGAGACGCACAAACGTTTGAATGAACGGAGAACGCCCTCGTCACTGGTTCCTCCCGGTGAAACCTGACGGTGAACTTTGGGGGCCCCGGTATCGGGTATCGGGGCAGATACAGTATCTTTAAGTAACCTCAATCTCTACTCACACAAAGAAAGAGATTTAACAGCAGAATATTTAATAAATGATAAAATATATGCACCAAACTAACATCAGTCAGAGTTGGCCTTTTCTCACTGGGTCACCGTGAACAGTAAAGCATGGTGGTGCTTTAAACACACAAGTCAGTTAAAGCTCCATCAGAGAGTAAAAGCTCCATCAGAGAGGAGTTAAAGCTCCATCAGAGAGGAGTTAAAGCTCCATCAGAGAGGAGTAAAAGCTCCATCAGAGAGGAGTTAAAGCTCCATCAGAGAGGAGTTAAAGCTCCATCAGAGAGGAGTAAAAGCTCCATCAGAGAGTAAAAGCTCCATCAGAGAGTAAAAGCTCCATCAGAGAGGAGTTAAAGCTCCATCAGAGAGGAGTTAAAGCTCCATCAGAGAGGAGTAAAAGCTCCATCATAGAGTAAAAGCTCCATCAGAGAGGAGTAAAAGCTCCATCAGAGAGGAGTAAAAGCTCCATCATAGAGTAAAAGCTCCATCAGAGAGGAGTTAAAGCTCCATCAGAGAGGGTAAAAGCTCCATCAGAGAGGGTAAAAGCTCCATCAGAGAGGGTAAAAGCTCCATCAGAGAGGAGTAAAAGCTCCATCATAGAGGAGTTAAAGCTCTGGTGTTTACTCGATGTTTAAATGAATTTCTCCGCGATAATACGGCACAGAAATATGGTTGAGATGTTGTAGGAATCTGTAGATTCTCCTCTTCCGTGTCCTAGTTCCCACGAGATCGTACGTGACTCACACAGTGAGCTAGGAGCATTGACGTGTCGTGTGATTCGTGGGCGTCGAGCTCCGCCTCTCACCGTCATTTGTGGATTCATGTGTCCGTCTACATTTTTGTATGAAACTAACCAATGGACACTCAGTAAATCCCTAAGGACCTACCCACCACCTCACGCTACAGAAACACATTCATTCATTCGACATCCGGATCAGAGAGAAGAGAGGAAATGACGAACAGAACGTTTACAGTTGGCGAAGCTCTTTCATTGATTTGGGAAATCAGTGATGAGGATGACGGAGGAGCTTCAGTTAGCATGCATTTACGTATCGTTCCTGCCATGTGTTTACATTTTATTACTTAAAAAATAGAAATGATAGTAAAGTAGTAAAGTAAAGAAAATAATAAATATGCAAAAATAAAGATTTATAAGAATAAAAAGTAGGAAAAAAATGATAAAGGAAATAAATATATATAGAGAGAAGAAAAAATTATAATCTATTATTTCTTCGACCGTTGCAAATATTCTTGATTTGTGATTCTGTCTGATTTATTTATATTTCTAGAATGTTGTTCACATTAGACTCATGTGTTAAATGAAGGTTTAACCTCGTTACCTGCATCCTGTTGTGTGAGAGACAGCTGGAATAAATCACTTTGGTTTACTTCATGACGAGAGGTCGTCTTAAAAAAAAAAGAGCCGAATCTGAAAAGTGGTGACGCTGTAGACGGGTTGAATAACGGAGAACCACAGAAGAAGAAAACTTGACTCCGTGTGGAAAGAGGTGACGAGGCGTTTTCATTCGTCCAACAACGTACGTGAGGAAAGTCCACTGCTGATATCAGCCCCCCCCCCCCCCCCCCTCCTCCTCCCCCCCCACCCGAGGATCAATACACATTTGTACTTGAAGACCAGAAAAGTAGAATCAACTAAGAACTGTTGTCTCATAAAATAATATATATTATTCTGGTTCGTACTTTTGCTACTTTAAGTAAAGTTCTGAATACAGGACTTTTACTTGTAACGGAGTATTTCTACACTGTGGTACTACTACTTATACTTCAGTAAAAGCTCAGAGTACTTCTTTCACCTCTAGCTACAAGTTCTCATAATATAATATGCAATCTCATAATATATCTATATATACATGTATATATATAGATATATATATATCTATATATATACGTATCATATATATTTACATATATATACATATATACGTATCATATATATTCGGGATATATATATATATATATGTGTTCGGGAACAGGGTGATATTTATATCTAAATGTACTGAATACACACTTGTGTATTTGTCTCTGGTCGAGTGTGAGGTGTGATTTATCAAGAACTCTGCAGGTTGTTGCATCAAAGCAAAGATTCGGTAAAGAAAAGATTATTAAAATAATTCCTTCATTGTGAAAACATTCCGACTGTGATTGTGTTTTTTTTACGGAAACATCTGGACGCTGCTGAGAAGAGAGGAACCTGACGTCAACTAAAGGGTTAATTTCCTCTTTTCTTATCATTTAGTTTAATTATTATTTAATTTGTCTGTAAAACCTCAGAAAGTAGTAAAATCCCACTTTTCTCGGGGCTTCAAACGTCTCGTTTTGTTCCACCAACAGTCGAAAAACGCAAAATATGTCATTAATAATGTTTTAAAACACACAAAAAAAAGAAGGAAACATTATTTTTCGCTTGATAAATGAAATAAACGACAAAACCACCAATTAATCCATTATGTATTTTTGTTCAGAACACAAATATGTTAAATATAAATTTCTCCGTTTGAAGATCGAATGACTAAAATAGAATAAATGATTTGGGACAAACTACTTTGTCGTAACGGGTTGAACTTTGACCCTCTGGCTCGTATATCTGCCGTGCCGAGGATTTATGGGTCAGAGAAGCATGTTGGCTCACGTAATGCAAAATACATCCTGGTATTTTTGGCCTTTGACAAACTGCACTGTCACATACTAAAACCTTTTCTGGCATATTAATAGTATTGTAGTACAGGAAAGTGTCTTAAAGCTGCATTCTCTCTCCTGACCACCAGGGGGCGACTCCTCTGGTTGTATAGAAGTCAAAGCTTCATGTGTTAAAGCTGCATTCTCTCTCCTGACCACCAGGGGGCGACTCACCTTGCTCGCTGATGGGCACCAGGCGGTAGACCTTGTAGGGCTCGGAGATGTCCAGCTGCGCTCGCTCCATCACCTCCGTGAACTCGGGGCTCTTGTTGAGGGCGCAGCGGAGGCGGGTCTTCCAGGAGGCCGGGCTGTCCTGACTCCCGTCCGTCGGCTTGCCCTTGAACTCGGCCCACGCCTGCGGAGAGAGAGTGAGAGGTCACGAGGGGTCACGGGGGGGGTCAACCATCTCTGGGGAACGACGTGAGCTAGACGTCCCGAACCTTGAAGATGGCGGCGTCCTCGTCCTTACGGAAGTCCTGCTTCCCCGCGTGCTTCCACGGGATGCGGAACATGGTTTTGGCGTCGTCGTCCCAGACCACCCCCGGGTACTTCCCACTGCTCACCTGCAACCCAGGGCAACTTCTCTGAGCCATAATAAATATTTATATACAGTATATATATATATAAAATAATATATAATAAATATATATAATAATATATAATACAATATATATATATATATATATATATATATATATATATATATAATAATATTAAATAATAATTATGTATATATATTTATTATGGCCATAATAAACCTAGGGCAACTTCTCTGAGCCATAATACATATTTATATACAGTATATATATATATAAAATAATATATAATACAATATATATATATATAATATAAATAATAATTATGTATATATATTTATTATATATATTTATTATGGCCATAATAAACCCAGGGAAACTTCTCTGAGCCATAATAAATATATATATACAGTATATATATGTAAAATAATATATAATAAATATATATAATAATATAAAATACAAAACAAATATATATATAATGAATATATAATATATATATATATGAAATATATATATATTATATATATGAAATACTCTATCTCTCTCTCTATATATATATACTTATATCTGAATGTATTAAAATACTAGCCTCAACAAATAAGTATTTAAGGCAAAGTAAATAAATATCAGGCCTCTAACTCGCTGACTCATCATTTTATACACCTGTCGACTAATCCACAAAATATTCTGCATACTACTTATGTACTTTACTAACTACTAGTACAAGTACAGCTGAAGATATTACTCAATCAATCGATTGAGCAGTTTAATACTTTTACTGAAGGAACATTTTACTGTAACACAGTATTTTTTCGGTGTGGTATTAGTACTTTTACAAAGTATTTTTACTATGCTGTATTAGTACTTTTACTGTAACAGAGTATTGTTACATAGTTGTATTAGTACTTTTACTGTAACAAAGTATTGTTACATAGTTGTATTAGTACTTTTACAAAGTATTTTTACTATGCTGTATTAGTACTTTTACTGTAACAGAGTATTGTTACATAGTTGTATTAGTACTTTTACTGTAACAAAGTATTGTTACATAGTTGTATTAGTACTTTTACAAAATATTTTTACTATGCTGTATTAGTACTTTTACTGTAACAGAGTATTGTTACATAGTTGTATTAGTACTTTTACTGTAACAAAGTATTGTTACATAGTTGTATTAGTACTTTTACTGTAACAAAGTATTGTTACATAGTTGTATTAGTACTTTTACTGTAACAAAGTATTTTTACTGTGTGGTATTAGTACTTTTACTGTAACAGAGTATGTTTACTGTGTGGTATTAGTACTTTTACTGTAACAGAGTATGTTTACTGTGTGGTATTAGTACTTTTACTGTAACAGAGTATGTTTACTGTGTTGTACTAGTACTTTTACTGCAGCAAATTATCTGAATACTTCCTTTGATGTACAGTGATGTTGTTGTTTGGTCACTAGAGACCATTCTGTATCTATTTTCCTTTCCTTCTCCTCCCTCCCTCCCTCCCTCCCTTCCTTCCTCATCCCCTCACTCTGCCTCCCACACACACTTTTTATAAACACGCACACACACACACACGCACGCACACACACACACACACACACACACACACACACACACACGCACACACACACACACACACACACACACACCTGTTCGACCATCCACGCGCGCAGCCTGCGAGTGGACCTTATTCTCCCCGCTGCCATGTCTCCTTTAGGACAGACTCCTTTAGGACAGACTCCTTTAGGACAGAGGAAACACAGTAACCGTAAACAAGCAGCTCGCGTGCGGCTCACCTTATTAACACTTTATTCATGACACCAACAATAATAATAATAATAATAATGTAGAATATTACATTTAAAAGCTTAATCCTAGGCTCGTTTTAGTGTAAATATGCATTTCCGGCTCGCGGGTGCCGCTTTAGCTCGAGACAAAACAATAAACAAACAATATCTCTCGCGCTAAAAAAAGTCCCGTTTTTGAAATCGACCCCTTTTTAAATGGAGTCTAGTTTTGGGACAATAATCCGCTCTCACCTGCTTCGGTGCTATTTTACTGTTTAAATATAGACGCGTTGAATTAAGGAAGTTGGGTTTCGTTTACCTCGGTTGCGTTTCCTCCGCGGTGCTGCGGACTGAAGAGGTTCCTCGGTCCGGACTCCGCTGCCTCTCTGCAGGCGCTCCTTTTCCCCGAAATCACGTGACTTCAGAGAAACGCTCTGCGGGTTGGCCGCCAGGGGGCGACAACGGTCACACAGATAATATATATACCTCACAGTATATATATATATATATATATATATATATATATATATATTAAATATATATATATACAATATATTATATATATATAATATATTGTATATATATATATATAATATATATTATATGTTATATTATAATATACATAATAATAATAATAATAATAATAATAAATTTAATTTATAACGCACTCTTCATTCATAAGAATCTCAGAGTGCACAGAGCCAGTACATAGTACATAGTTAAAACATAATTAAAACAGACTATATTTAAAAACATAGTTAAAACAGACTATAGTTAAAAACATAGTTAAAAGTTTTAAAACATAGTTAAAACAGACTATAGTTAAAAACATAGTTAAAACAGACTATAATAAAGAAAGAAATAGCTGA
This sequence comes from Ophiodon elongatus, assembly GCA_016806645.1. Classification (NCBI taxonomy): domain Eukaryota; kingdom Metazoa; phylum Chordata; class Actinopteri; order Perciformes; family Hexagrammidae; genus Ophiodon; species Ophiodon elongatus. The sequence continues at coordinate 188,971 of JACSYO010001344.1, read as the reverse complement.
CAGATTTAACACAGAGTAAAAAACGCCTTCCTGAATAAAAAGGTTTTTAGGCCGGTCTTAAAAGAGTCCAGTGTCTGTGTTGCCCTCATGTGTTCAGGGAGACTGTTCCAAAGCCGCGGTGCTGCCGAGCAAAAGGCCCGGTCCCCCATGGTGTGGAGCTTGGTGTTGGGGACCCGGTCCCCCATGGTGGAGCTTGGTGTTGGGGACCCGGTCCCCATGGTGTGGAGCTTGGTGTTGGGGACCCGGTCCCCATGGTGTGGAGCTTGGTGTTGGGGACCCGGTCCCCCATGGTGTGGAGCTTGGTGTTGGGGACCCGGTCCCCCATGGTGGAGCTTGGTGTTGGGGACCCGAAGGAGCGATCTGTTTGTGGACCTGAGGGTGCGGGTGGAGGTTTGGGGAGTGATGAGTTCCTGTAGGTAGGGAGGTGCATGTCCGTTTATGCATTCATGGGTGAGTAGTAGGACTTTGTAGTCAATCTGGAGTGAGACAGGGAGCCGGTGTAGTGAGTGTAGGATGGGGGTTATGTGCTCATGTTTCCAGACTCTCATCAGGATCCTGGATGTTTTGAATGTGTTGTAGTTTTTTGATGTTCTTGGCAGTGATCCAGTGAACAGTGAGTTACAGTAGTCCAGTCTTGAGGAGATAAAGGCGTGGACGAGCTTCTCTGCATCTGGCAGGGTTAAAGTGGGCGGAGTTTGGAGATGTTTTTAAGATGATAAAAGGAGGTTTTGCACAGGTATTTTATTTGGTCATTAAAGGTCAGGTGAGGGTCAAACCTCACTCCCAGATTGGTAACTGTGGAGGAGAGGGGTATGACCTGACTGTCAAAGGTGAGATGAGTTATGGAGGATGACTGAACCTGGTGTGGAGAGCCAACAAGGAGGGCTTCGGTTTTGTTTCTGTTTAACTGTAGGAAGTTGTTGCTCATCCACGCCTTTATCTCCCCAAGACAGGCGGTGAGACATGACATGGCTGCAGAGGGGCTTGGGGCAGTTTTTATGTAGAGCTGTGTGTCATCAGCATAACAGTGGAAGGGCATCCTATGTCTGCTGATGACTCGGCCGAGGGGGAGCATATAAATAATGAAGAGCATGGGGCCGAGGACCGACCCTTGCGGAACACCACAGGAGACAGGAAGTAGTCTGGACTTGCGTCTTCCCAGTGAGACATATTCAGTTCTGCCAGAAAGGGAGGACTGAAACCACTTGAGTGCAGAGTCTGATAGTCCGATGGTGGTGTGGAGGCGCTCTAGGAGGATAGTGTGATGCAGCAGTCAGGTCCAGGAGGATGAGGAGTGAGGGTGATCCATGTAGTTATAGCCAGGGGGGCATGCTGCATTAAGCACGGAGTAGTCCTCTGGTTTATGGTTTCTGTTTGGCTCATGAAGTCAAGCCCTTTGTCCAGAATATGGTCGTATATGAGGAGTGAGTTATTAGTGAGGGATTGTGTGTTCAGCAGCTCCATGGTGGGAGGACACAGAGCTGGGAGTGGAAGTCTCTGCGAGCTCCCTAACACACTGCGATCCCCTCCATGTTTCCCATTGTGCCTGGTATTGAGTAATCTCGCGATGTTTCCGACGATGACTCCTAGGTTTGTTTTGCTTCCTGATTCCACGTTGAAACCGCGGCGCGAGCCTCTATGGATGTAGTGGGGTCCGCTTCTCAGAATCCCACACTCCCGACAGCGGGTATGAACCCCTTGTCGGGTGGAACCATGAAGCGGTCTGTCGTATTTCAACTCAGGGAGCAATCACAATACATAAAAAAACAAACTAAAACGGGGTTGAATAAAATAGCTATAAAAAGTCACATCAATAAAAAGTCACATAAATCACACAAGCGGTAACAAAGTGTCAAGAGGAGCTGCAGCCAGCGTACCCATCATGCACTGCGAACTTCAATCAACTTCTCAATTGCACTAGCCGACATAATATAATATATATTATATATATATATATATAATATATATTATAATATATATAACATATATATATTACATATATTATATATATATAATATATATTATAATATATATATTATAATATAACATATAATATATATTATATATATATATATACAATATATATTATATAATACGTGACAACGGTCACACACATATATATATATATATATTATATATATAATTTATATAATATGATATATTATAATATAATATATATTATATTATATATATATATATATATATATATATATATATACACACAGAACCAAAACACATTAAGACTCTTATGCAGTAGTAGTAGAAGTATTCAGGTACTAATACCACACTGTGAAAACATTCCACTACAAATAAAAGTCCTGCATTCAAAACCTTCCTGAAGTAAAAGTATGTAACCAGCAAAATGTAGTTAAAGTAAAGTATCGATTAATCAGTAAAAAGTGGTACTTTTTACTGTACTACATCTGAGGTAAATAATGTACTTTTTACTGTACTACATGAGGTAAATAATGTACTTTTTACTGTACTACATCTCAGAGGTAAATAATGTACTTTTTACTGTACTACAGCTGAGGTAAATAATGTACTTTTTACTGTACTACATCTCAGAGGTACATATTGTACTTTTTACTTCAATACATTTATCTGAGAGCTTTGAAAGATGAAATACATAAATCTAATACATGTTGATGTATTATTATAGGTTAAACTACAAACAGTATAAAGTCTTTAAAAAGAGCTATTTATTAATTACTTTTAGTTTATTATCAATAACCATCATACTTCTAATACTCCCTAAAATGTTTTGTTCAGAGTTTTTGAAGTAAAATCGCAGACATTTTGTATGTTTAGTAAATAATAATAACAGTAACTCAAACCAAGAACATTTCATTCTGAATGGTAGTAGAGTAGAAAGTAGAAATACGCCACTACTCCATGTAGTATTAAAAAATTATAGTAAGTACAGTTCCAAAAAACTACGATGGGTTAAAGTCAATAAATCCACACTTCAAAATATTCATTTATTTATTTATATTAATCAAAACAGACAAAAATATCAATATTCTTCACCTTTTCAATTTTTTATTATTATTTCTGTTTGTATTCGTTTCCGTTTTATTTATATAATTTTGACCAGAAAGCTTTAAACATACATTTCCCCCCAAAAATAGACTTTTTTAAATTCATTTTTTCCTTTAAGTGCAAAAGGTAAACCAACAAACCATCATATTCCTAAAAATATCCAACTCCATACCTCAAAATAAATTCCTTTTAATAAGTATTTTTGAAAGATCAACGAGGAAAAAGAAAAAACAATTTAATGTTCCTTAAAAAATCATTTCTATTTGTTCCGAGGGACCGTTTCTCCGAGAGGAACCTCCATCAGCTTCTGTGGGTTGAAGGAAAAACAAAGTCTTTTACCTTAAACATCACAAAACAACAACAACAACAACAACAACAACATACATGAATCTAATTATAGAGACAAAAAACACACACACGATCTACAATTATAGTTGTAATTGTTATTCTGTCTGTGTATATAATATTTCAGTTATTGTGGATTCTGTGGATTGTTTATTGTTTATTTATTAAGTCTGCACATTCATCTTATCTCATCTTAGGACAGACTTTAAACATTTTCTACTTTTTAAAAACTTTTCTTTTTCTAAACAATTTCTAATTTTTAATAACTGTTTTTAAAACACAATACTTCTACTTTTTAAAAACTGTTTTTAAACACAATACTTCTACTTTTTTTTTTAAAACAATACTTCTACTTTTTAAAAACTGTTTTTAAACACTATACTTCTACTTTTTAAAAACGTTTTTAAAAGCGTCATTAAAAAGCCGATCATTACCGTGACCCCGGCGTGAACTAGTTTCATACCGCGGATGAATAATAATTAATTTGCAGATTGTTGCGTAACGCGCGAGACGTTTGTGCCTCCTTTAGAAGAGGAGCGTCCTGAAGGAGACCGGGGTCTGACCTTGAGGAGCCGAGCGTGGTGAAGGTCGTCGTCCTCGCCGTCGGCTCTCTGCGTGTCCACCTGGTACCGCTCGCAGGCCCGGGTCAGCTGGCTGGCGTCGTAGAGGGGGGCGGGGTCCAGAGAGTGGGCGTTGACCAGGCTCACCAGGTACTCCTTGTAGTGCTTCCTGAGGAGCACACACCTGACACCTGAACAACTTCATCCTCAACCCTGACCCGGGACATGCTTTAGTAGCACTTAATAATAATAATAATAATAATAATAATAATAATAATATAATAAACTAGAATTGTTTTTTTAAAGAATATACTTCTACTTTTTAATAAATATAAATTTTTTTAACTTTTTTTTTTAAAAACACTATACTTCTACTTTTTTAAAAAAAAAAAAAAAAAAAAAAAATTCTACTTGTTAATAACTTTTTTGTTTAAACAATTTCTACTTTTTTAAAAACTTTAAAAAAAATAATTTCTACATTTTAATAACTTCTTTTTAAAATAATTTCTACTTTTTAAAAACTTTTATTTTTTAAACAATTTCTACTTTTTAAATTATTATTTTTTAAACAATTTCTACTTAAAAAAAAAAAAAAAAAAAAAGCTTCTTCTCAAGGCGCCGTGACTCACTCGCAGAGCCCGGCTTGCCCCGGCTCGGTCTGGAGGCCACACGGGGAATCGATCTGCTGCCCGGCTTCATCCTTCTGCTCCATCACACAACAAGCATCTGTGACGGAGGAGAGATCTCGAGTTGCAACGAGGCAATTCAAATGTACATTCACAGACCTCAAAGATTAAAATGTTTATTTTACTCTGAAAGTATTCTATAATACTTCATTAATGTTTTACCAGCTTGAGCTCCGTCAGAAGGATCCGTGTTGAACTCCACGCCGCTCCTCTGAGGAGACAAGAGGAACATTCATACGCTTTGTTTTGGTTTCTCCACGTTTCATACATTTATTTAAAGGCTGTTACAGTTAGTTCAAGCAGGAAGATTAGGTCACAAATTAGAAAATAAAAAAAATAAAACATTTTTTTTATAATAACCAAAAGGCTGAAAAGGTAATTTTTATTATTAATAATAATAATAATAATAATAATAATAAAGAATACAAGACAGAGAAACAGCAGCTGGTTCCAGAGCAGAGTCGAAGGTATTTGATGACCTCACGTTCATAAAACAAATGAACAATAAAACCTCCAGTTGGCCTCAACAACTATTTTCATTCCAGTAATTCTATACTATACACTATACTTCTACTTTTTAAAAACACTATACTTCTACTTTTTAAAAACTTTTCTTGAAACAATTTCTACTTTTCAAAAATTAAAAAAAAATTTGAAACAATTTCTACCTTTTTTAAAACTTTTTTTTTTTTTAACAATTTCTACTTTTTCTACTACATTTAAAAAAAGATTTTCTAAAAATAAAAATAATTTTGAAACAATTTCTACTTTTCAAATATTGTTTTTAAACAATTTCTACTTTAAAAAACAAAAACATCGACTTTTTTAAAACATTTTTTAGAACCACTATACTATACTATTATTATATATACTATTTTTTTCGGTGTACTATATCATGACGTTTTTAAAACTATGACTGTTTCCGACATACTATACAATGACTTAATATACTTTTTATAGTATACCATGAATCTGTTTTATGACTCCTGATGATCACGCTCACTCCTCCCTCCTACATACTGGTATTCTGTTGTTATTAATTATTAAAACACTATACTTCTACTTTTTAATAACATTTTTAAAACACTATAATTCTACTTTTTAAAAAACGTTTTTTAAAAACAATTTCTACTTTTAAAAACATTTTTTTTTAAACAATTTCTACTTTTTAAAAAAAAAACTATTTAAAAAGATTTCTACTTTTTAAAATAATTTTTAAAACAATTTCTAATTTAAAAAATTCAAATAATTTTGAAACAATTATTACTTTTCCAAAAAAGTTTTTTAAAATAATTTTAAAAACAATTCCTAATTTAAAAAAATTAAATATTTTTGAAACAATTATTACTTTCCAAAAAAAAAAAAAAAATTTAAAACAATTTCTACTTTAAATTTCTACTTTAGAAAAGCACGCTCACGTCTCCCTCCTACATTCTGGTGTTCTGTTGTTAATTATTTAGTTTTGCGGAGGTATATTCGTGCACACGTTGGATGGCCTCGTGGACATGTAGTAAGATAAAGGCCGGTGTGAGCCGGCGGCTCCACCTGCAGCAGCGCCTGCAGCCGGGCCGGCTCCCAGTCGCGCAGGTAGAACAGGCAGTCCCGCGGGTGGTGCGCGTGGAGGCCGGTGTAGCCGCAGCGAGGCGTCTTACACACCGTCTGCAGGAGGAGGACACGGTTACCAAGGAGACACAACACGAGCAGGAAGAGACACGCAGCGGGCCGGAAGTACCACGACACTCACAGCAGATACTTATACTCAGAATACACGTCTCAGTGCTGCAGTAGGAGTACTAACAGTACATTCGTTTACTCACGTTGTTCCTAAAGGTTCCATG